>CM049827.1:382169-414669 GCA_027422435.1 Schizopygopsis pylzovi | reverse complement strand
CGGCAGTATCAGCACATAACAGATCAAACACTGTAAACACACCGGCTCCGGACTCGGCTCGTGAAGCGTCCTGATGTCTTTATTCAGTCTGAATAACTCTCAGAATCCCCCTCTCTTTCTCTGATTCTCCATTCATTCACGGACGCTGTTTGGCGTCGTCTGAAAGGACTCTTCAGGCTCCTTGGAGACAAACGCTGCTTTGCCTCGAAGCTTCAGTCGAGCCGTAATGCAGCAGGAATAGTGATTAGACGAGAGACTTTACATTCAGAAACCACTGCTGTGCTAACGGCTGACACTTCTACTTCTGTACACGCTCGCTCATGCTTATATTAGAGATCATATTTAGAGATCATACTTTCATGAGATCATATTTACTTTACTTTTTAGTCATTTAGCAGACGCTTTTATCCAAAAGTGACTTACAAATGAGAAAAAGTAACTAAAACTATAAGTTAAAACTCTGTAAATACACATTTAAGAAAATGGAGAAATTAAATAAAATGACAAACAACATTTCAAAACTAAACATTTAAATGAAAACAAAAAATAAAGCTAAAAACTATTCTAAATATTAAAACAACATCATATATGATGCTTGATAAATATCTGATACATAAAAATGGATTTAATCAGTAAAATCTAATTATTTAATATGATTTAATGCAATGATATTTATAAGTTGACCAATAATAATAATAGTAATAAGTATTATTATTAGTCAACGTATAAATTAATTGGCTAATGGTTGACATTTGAATTAACATAAATGATAAAATATGTAAAATAATAATCATTTTATTAATAATTAGCATCAACATCAGCATAATTATAAGTATTATAATCATTAATACTTTTATAAATTAGTTAACTAATTAATAACTTGACATTTAAATATAATTTACACAAAATTATTACTTATAAATGAATTGGCTATTGGTTGACATTTGAACTTATATCAAAAATATTATTTACACTAAATGAACTTATGTTGTGAACTGCATGTATAGAGACATAACTTCATACATGATTAAATACATACGATATATGATATACTATTATTATTATTATAAGTCAGCAAATGGTTAAAAAAATTATATTTAATTTTTATATTATTTAAACTAAGTTAACTGGTCATTTGTGGACCATGTATTATAGACACAATAACATAAATGATAAAATATGTAAAATAATAATAATCTTATTAATAATCAGCATCAGCATAATTGTAGAAAGGTGGGCGGGGCGCGGGTAATCCCTGCTGTGACGTCACGCGCTCGTGCACATACGGCACTCAGAGTTGGCGTGTGAGTGTGTCAGTCTGCGTTCCGTTACGTTACCGTTATTAAACGCTCAACAGTTGATGCGACAGCAGCAGAAGAAGTGCTGGGACGCTTGAGAAAATGGGTAAGTGAGCTTGAAAAGCGACTTTATTACATCCACTCACGCTGTAGTTTGAAACACAACTTTGAGAGCGTTTTCCCCTCAGACAGTGACGGTTTAATTTACCTCAGGACGGACGCGCGAATATAACGCACGTCTTTCTTTCTTTCTTTGTTTCTTGTGTAAAGTCTTCGTTTTTCTTCGTGTTTGACACGTTTGAAAGTGTTCAGTGTTACTCCAGGTATCTCAGCAGCTCTGAGAAGTGAGATTATGGATTAGACTAAAGAGATTTATTACCGCGACCGCATTTTATGTCAGCCGTGACCAACATAAACGAGTCAAACTCCTAACGCTAGTAACGGTAAACAAGAGCAGACTGTGGTTTGACAGCAGTTTGGTGTTTTGTTGGCTGTAAACTCAATTATGTTAGAAAATAGAAGGAAATAAAATTCCCCATTGTCTCATCTGTGGTGTAAACGAGTTTCAATCTGGTCTACGTTAGCGATGCTCTTCATTAGGATTGTTTGTTTTCAACATGCAGATCACTTTCTGATAATGCAAACCCAGAAAATGCTAGATAAACATGTCTTTTTGTGTGTGAATATAACTCAAATCACTGCTTCTCAACTGAGTTTGCTTCAGTTTTAAACTGGGCGTCGTTGCATTAATACTGTAAGTTATAACATTGATAACATTTAAAAATTTACGTTATATTGGCTATAATGTGATTTTGTTGGTGGTTTTTGAGTTGAGGTTTTCAGTGTTGATGATCTTTTAATTTAATGAGATTCTACCAAGTGGCAAATTAATTTGCACCAAAATACTGAAGAGTTTGATTGTATGTAAGTTACAGATTTGGACAAAATTATGTTTTTTTTGTCTCTCTTTTCTTTTGAGTGTTAACACGTTATTGTACAATGCACAGTTATATGATTCGATTTGTATTCGATTTGATAGTTGTTCCCTGCTGTCTCTGACCCTTCATTCATCAACAGTTGTGTTTAATCTGGTTTCGCTTTAGGACACAGGTTTTACATTGGACACCCAGAACCAGAACTGCCAACCATACAATATATAATTTCATCAGGCTATATAATGTACTTTCATTTATGGTTTTTGAGGCTGAGGACATTCGTTAGTTTTCTTCTTCTTTTTTTTTTCTCTGTTGTTTGTTGGACAATAATACAATTTGGCACACTTACAAAAGTTGTCCTGAATCGTATTCTGACCAATTTGGTGTCTCTAGGACCAACTTCATACAACCTGTCCATGTTGAAATGTGTCTAATTTGATAAGCTTCCTTCAAATTGCAGATTAAATTGTACTAAAATACTGATGTACAACATTTGACACCAACATCAAAATATACGGGAAGGGTTTTTTTCATAAAGTCATAAAAAGACTTGCTCTTCTACAAACAAAGGCCTTAGAAGGATCTTAAACAAGAGCAGAACGTCTTAAATTAATAAAGCCATGGCATTAAATGTTGCATTGTAATGCAAAAAATGAATATCCACTTCAATATTTTGTTTTTCCAATTCAAGTATCTAAATCTTTAGATACATTTATTTGAGATTCAGCTAATTTGACGAGCTTCTACCAAGCGATGGATGAATTTGCACCAAAATAAAAAAGAGTTTGATTGGATGTGCAAACTATGACAAAAGTAGGCTTGTATATATTTTACAATGCACAATTATGTGACTAGTTGTATTTATTTTGCATTCAGATTGGCTTTTCTCTGCTGTCTCTGACCCTTCATTCATCAACAGTTGTGTTTAATCTCAATGTAAAGTCTTGTATAATGTGTCCTGCAGATGTTTGCACAGATGTGGAGGTTTAGAGCGAGTAGAACAGTGTGTATTGTGTCGGCTCTCTGGGTTTCCACTCTGAAGAGGAGACCAAGGCGCCACTTCCACGGATGTTTACCTCTATTTAAAAGCTCCCGACTGAATTATGGGCTTTGGGACACTAAGAAGGGCTGTAGGCCAGATGGGCAAGCACTGAGACCAGGATAAACGCTCTCTCTGTCTGTCTGTTCACGTTCAGACCTCAGGAATCTGCCTCATCACTGGGTTATCCGATTAACCTGTTTTTAGTTTCAGCACAATGACTGTAGCATTTAAACTTAAAGCAGCATAAACGTAGATGTTCTGAAGAATCTTCATGCAGCTCTTAAAAAATCTTCTAATATTCTTCTAAACATAAACGTTCCATTAATTAAATTAATGGATCCATTAATTAAATTCGCAATTCTGACCCTTTTATCTCGCACTTCTGACCCTTTTATCTCGCAATTCTGACCCTTTTATCTCGCACTTCTGACCCTTTTATCTCGCACTTCTGACCCTTTTATCTCGCACTTCTGACCCTTTTATCTCGCACTTCTGACCCTTTTATCTCGCAATTCTGACCCTTTTATCTCGCACTTCTGACCCTTTTATCTCGCACTTCTGACCCTTTTATCTCGCAATTCTGACCCTTTTATCTCGCAATTCTGACCCTTTTATCTCGCAATTCTGACCCTTTTATCTCGCAATTCTGACCCTTTTATCTCGCACTTCTGACCCTTTTATCTCGCACTTCTGACCCTTTTATCTCGCAATTCTGACCCTTTTATCTCGCACTTCTGACCCTTTTATCTCACAATTCTGACCCTTTTATCTCGCACTTCTGACCCTTTTATCTCGCAATTCTGACCCTTTTATCTCGCACTTCTGACCTTTTTATCTCGCACTTCTGACCTTTTTATCTCGCACTTCTGACCTTTTTATCTCGCAATTCTGACCCTTTTATCTCGCAATTCTGACCCTTTTATCTCGCAATTCTGACCCTTTTATCTCGCAATTCTGACCCTTTTATCTCGCAATTCTGTGAAAAAATGAGAATTGTGGAATGCAAACTCATAAATTGAATTGCAAGATGTTAACTTGCAATTGTGAGATGTAAAAGATAAGAGCTATAAAGGTGTAAACTTCCAGTTGTGAGTTTATAATTTGCAATTCTGATTAAAAAGTCAGAGTTGTCTGACAAAAATCATAATTGCGAGATTAACTCAAATCCGAGATATAAAGATGTAAATAAACAACTGCGACTTTATAACTCACTCATTATGAGCAAAAATGGCAAAATGTTAACTGACAGTTGCGAGATATAAACATGTAATATAATAATATGAGAAATAAAGATTTAAACTTTCAAGTGGAAGTTTATAAAGTAAAATTTCTGAGGAAGAAATTAGAATTTCAAGATTTAAACTCAAAATTACAAGTTTAAAAACTTGCAATTGGGAGATATAAAAATATGCAATTATGAGAAAAAATCATAATGGCAAGATGTTAATTTGCAGTTGATGTGAAGATATAATAAAGATTAGGGCTGTAGCTATCGAATATTTTAGTAATCGAATCGAGTATTCTACCAAAAATGCCAGCGAGTAATCGGATAAAAACTACTTTTTCTTTTTAAATAGCAAATCCTAAATATACAAGAGAAAATAAGACAAGTCTCTTAATGAACAAATCATTCGTTTCCTTTAAAAAAATGTGTTTTTATTATTTTTTGTATTCGAGTTACTCGAGTAACTCGAGGAATAGTTCCAGCCCTAATAAAGATCTAAACTCAAATTTATGAGATTATAACTTGCAAATGCGAAAGAAAACAATTCTAATTTGTGAGCTAAAAAGTTTCAGTGGAAATAAGCTTCCATAACATAGATTTGAAATGAAACAAGGGCAAGTCAATTTGGCTGAACTACTGCGTTATATACTCATGCTGATATTTGCAAGCCAACATCCTGTCTTTATTTACGCTTTGAAGTCCAAAAGCATTTCCTCATTAAATCAGTGTTGTTTCATCCTTTGTTTTTTACGACGTGGACTCAAGCTCGTGTTCCACAGAAGTGAGTTTGGGGTGAAAACAGAACCGGCTTGATTCAGCCCGCCGCAGCTGACAGTGTGAGAACGTGTGAGAGAGAGCATTGGTTTGTTCTCGCTCACAGCGCCGGCTTTGTGTGTCTACTTCATCGGCCGTGTCTTTGTGTGACTCCAGAGACTGTTAACGTGAAGTAGGTTCAGTGAGTTGGGTCATCCTGAGGAGAATAAAGCCGTGAATGAGGGCCTTCTCAATGCAATCCATAGTTACACAAACTCACTGTTACTCTAAATGTTTGGTGCTTTCTTGATATTTTACAGATTAGTGAATGCTGCGTTTGTGCTATACAGTATATGACACTGATTCAAATGCTAAATTCTCTTTTATGTTTCATGGAGAAAATAACAACGCACTATGGAAGCTTATTTCAGCCTTGCAATAGAAATGCAAAATAGATAATTGTGACTATTTAATTCACAATTCAGACTTTCTTTCACAGTGTTCGGGATATAAAGATATGGAGATAAGAGATATTAAGATGTAAACTCACAATTGCAGGTTTATAACTCACAATTCTGAGAAAAATGTTAGAGTTGTGAGATTTAAATGTGCAATTATGAGTTTATTACTTGCTCAACTGTGAGGAGAAAAGTCAGAATTGTGAAATATAGACATGTAAAAGATTTAAAGATAAGACGTATAATGATGTAAACTCACAATTGCGAGTTTATAACTTAATTATAAGGAAAACAATCTGAATTGCGAGAAGTCAACTCACAATTATGATGAGTTTACATTTATGTGTTTAGCAGACGACTTCAGGCTATACATTTTTTTTATCTGTACGTGAGTTTATAATTTACAATTGTGAGTAGTGGTCTCACGATATTGTTTTTTTGACAGCTGACAGCTGATGCAGGATGGCCGATATAATTTTATTTATTTTAAGTAATATTTAAGAAATTTGAAATCATTTGAAAATGGATTAAAAATCATACAATGATACGCGATCATACAGGATACAAAGGCACACTTCATTAGATCTCACAACTGAATTCGACTAAGTTTGTGAAAATAAATGTTCATTAGTCATTCAAAGATTTGTTTAAATTATATAAATGCATTAATTCTGATGGCAAACAAGAAAGTATTATACTGTGTGACTTTCTATTACTAATAATTTAAAAGCAATCATTATAATACTTTTTGTATACATTTTAATTCCGTTGTTTAACCGTTCTATCTGATTATAAGACAGACTTCTATTAGACTGAACTGTTAACGACAACAGCAAACAAGATGGAGAATGTGAGCGCTGCCACTCTCAGCGCTGTCAAAATAAAAGTCCCGCCTCGAACGCATCGGCTAAACAGCGAACAAGATGGAGAATGTGAGCACTGTGTGCTCAGGCGCTGCCACTCTCAGCACTGTCAAAATAAAAGTCCCGCCTCGAACGCATCGACTAAACAGTGAACAAGAGGGAGAATGTGAGCGCTGCCACTCTCAGCACTGTCAAAATAAAAGTCCCGCCTCGAACGCATCGACTAAACAGTGAACAAGAGGGAGAATGTGAGCGCTGCCACTCTCAGCGCTGTCAAAATAAAAGTCCCGCCTCGAACGCATCGACTAAACCGTGAACAAGAGGGAGAATGTGAGCGCTGCCATTCTCAGCGCTGTCAAAATAAAAGTCCCGCCTCGAACGCATCGAATAAACCGTGAACAAGAGGAAGAATGTGAGCGCTGCCACTCTCAGCGCTGTCAAAATAAAAGTCCCACTTCGAACGCATCGACTAAACCGTGAACAAGAGGAAGAATGTGAGCGCTGCCACTCTCAGCGCTGTCAAAATAAAAGTCCCACTTCGAACGCATCGGCCAAACAGGAAAACTTATCGGCCAAGGCAGATATTTGTAATCATATTTAATACAGTCATATTTAATACGTTATTATTATTATTTTTTCTGTTAATTCAAATGTGCACTACTTGTGAGCAGCCCATCTGCAATTGCTTTGGCAATACAAATGTATAGTTTTTGTCATGCCAATAAAGCACACTTAAATTGAAATTGAAATTGATATTTGGAAAATGCTAAATATCGGCCAACATATCGGTCGACCACTAGTTGTGAGAAGGATCTTAAATAAACATGTACGTCTTGAAAAAAAGATGTTTCACAATTTGTTCGGTGAACTTTAAATTGAAACATAGGGAATTCGTTTTCAATATAGAGCAGAATATATTCTCACGAATTCCCCGCCTGAGTCTGAGCCCGTGTCTCTCTCTCTCTCTCTCTCTCTAGCTGAGCCATTTAAAAATAGTTCAGTATTTGGTTTTTAATAGCAAATTGGTCATTATTGTGTTTCCTTTCTTTATTAATTTTAATTTAGAAAATATGATTTGGAACATCCTTTGTTTGTTAAATATCAAGTAATTGATTTTAATTTTTGTGAACTACCAAGCGGCCAGGCGCAAGTTTGAATCCCCACGTTTATCTTTCTCACAATAAGATAACTAAGATAAGTTTAATGGTCCATAATATTTTAAGAAGTAAAGTCAAATTACGAATTCATAAAACTCATGTTACCATTGCCTGGAAGTGGGATGAAAGTTAAAATTACTTACCTGTATAGCCGATACGATCTGCAATTGATAATTAATAATAAGTGGGCATCCTAAACCTGTAGATTCTTCAAATTTAACACGAAAAACATTACACAAATCATTTTGCATATAAATATAATATATCAACCAGTGGATATTATTTATTTCAGCAAAAAACGAATATTTGAATGCACGGGAGTTCGTCACGTCTCTCATTAAATGGGAAAACAGAACAACGTCCCGAAGGCGACGGAGAAGCACTCTCGTGCAAAGTTTTCGTTAACTTTGGTATTAATTATTTGAGTTGTACTGGGACGAACTGTAGCAAACGGCCTCATGCACCTTAAATATATTGGTTTAACAGATCTATTAGTTACGAATACAGGCTCACGATTATTAAATTCCGTGCTCCGGCTGAGATAGCGCTACACAATACGCTTTTTGTCCTGTGTGTGTAATGTATATAGTCCTCCCGATTTGTTTGCCAATCAGTCTACGCCATTACTGAAAGGAGTTTCTAATTCGCGCAAATGTTTTTATCGCTTCATGCACTGTACTTAAATTAAAACAATGACAATGTGTTTAATAACGTTCAGAATATAAATTTTAAAGCTTAAGACACGTTTTTGCAGGGCCTTGTATATTATTTTGGCATAGTACATAACCAGAACGTTTTCAGCATATCGGACGTCTACTTATCTGTAATACCCTTTATCCCTTTAAAACACATATCGTCGACCCTAACTCTAATCTGATACTTCTATTAATCAGCAATTTGACACTATCTCGAATATCGATGAATTTGACTCCAATCAGATTTATTGATTCAACTATGACAAAAGTAGGCTTGTATATATTTTACAATGCACAATTATGTGACTAGTTGTATTTATTTTGCATCCAGATTGGCTTTTCTCTGCTGTCTCTGACCCTTCATTCATCAAGAGCTGTGTTTAATCTCAATGTAAAGTCTTGTATAATGTGTCCTGCAGATGTTTGCACAGATGTGGAGGTTTAGAGCGAGTAGAACAGTGTGTATTGTGTCGGCTCTGTGAGTTTCCACTCTGAAGAGGAGACCGAGGCGCCACTTCCACGGATGTTTACCACTATTTAAAAGCTCCCGACTGAATTATGGGCTTTGGGACACTAAGAAGGGCTGTAGGCCAGATGGGCAAGCACTGAGACCAGGATAAACGCTCTCTCTGTCTGTCTGTTCACGTTCAGACCTCAGGAATCTGCCTCATCACTGGGTTATCCGATTAACCTGTTTTTAGTTTCAGCACAATGACTGTAGCATTTAAACTTAAAGCAGCATAAACGTAGATGTTCTGAAGAATCTTCATGCAGCTCTTAAAAAATCTTCTGATGTTCTTCTAAACAAAAACGTTCCATTAATTAAACCGCAACATACTATGAATGATTATTTCTGCCACAGAATAAAGACATTTTTCGAGTTTTATCTCGCAATTCTGACCCTTTTATCTCGCAATTCTGACCCTTTTATCTCGCACTTCTGACCTTTTTATCTCGCACTTCTGACCTTTTTATCTCGCACTTCTGACCTTTTTATCTCGCAATTCTGACCTTTGTATCTACAAATTATTTGTTTCCTTTAAAAAAAAAATGTTTTATTATTTTTTGTATTCGAGTAACTCAAGGAATCGTTCCAGCCCTAATAAAGATCTAAACTCAAATTTATGAGATTATAACTTGCAAATGCGAAAGAAAAAAATTCTAATTTGTGAGCTAAAAAGTTTCAGTGGAAATAAGCTTCCATAACATAGATTTGAAATGAAACAAGGGCAAGTCAATTTGGCTGAACTACTGCGTTATATACTCATGCTGATATTTGCAAGCCAACATCCTGTCTTTATTTACGCTTTGAAGTCCAAAAGCATTTCCTCGTTAAATCAGTGTTGTTTCATCCTTTGTTTTTTACGACGTGGACTCAAGCTCGTGTTCCACAGAAGTGAGTTTGGGGTGAAAACAGAACCGGGTTGATTCAGCCCGCCGCAGCTGACAGTGTGAAAACGTGTGAGAGAGAGCATTGGTTTGTTTGCTAAAGCGCATTATGAGTTTATTACTTGCTCAACTGTGAGGAGAAAAGTCAGAATTGTGAAATATAGACATGTAAAAGATTTAAAGATAAGACGTATAATGATGTAAACTCACAATTGCGAGTTTATAACTTAATTATAAGGAAAACAATCTGAATTGCGAGAAGTCAACTCACAATTATGATGAGTTTACATTTATGTGTTTAGCAGACGACTTCAGGCTATACATTTTTTTTATCTGTACGTGAGTTTATAATTTACAATTGTGAGTAGTGGTCTCACGATATTGTTTTTTTGACAGCTGACAGCTGATGCAGGATGGCCGATATAATTTTATTTATTTTAAGTAATATTTAAGAAATTTGAAATCATTTGAAAATGGATTAAAAATCATACAATGATACGCGATCATACAGGATACAAAGGCACACTTCATTAGATCTCACAACTGAATTCGACTAAGTTTGTGAAAATAAATGTTCATTAGTCATTCAAAGATTTGTTTAAATTATATAAATGCATTAATTCTGATGGCAAACAAGAAAGTATTATACTGTGTGACTTTCTATTACTAATAATTTAAAAGCAATCATTATAATACTTTTTGTATACATTTTAATTCCGTTGTTTAACCGTTCTATCTGATTATAAGACAGACTTCTATTAGACTGAACTGTTAACGACAACAGCAAACAAGATGGAGAATGTGAGCGCTGCCACTCTCAGCGCTGTCAAAATAAAAGTCCCGCCTCGAACGCATCGACTAAACAGTGAACAAGAGGGAGAATGTGAGCGCTGTGTGCTCAGGCGCTGCCACTCTCAGCGCTGTCAAAATTAAAGTCCCGCCTCGAACGCATCGACTAAACAGTGAACAAGAGGGAGAATGTGAGCGCTGCCACTCTCAGCACTGTCAAAATAAAAGTCCCGCCTCGAACGCATCGACTAAACAGTGAACAAGAGGGAGAATGTGAGCGCTGCCACTCTCAGCGCTGTCAAAATAAAAGTCCCGCCTCGAACGCATCGGCAAAACAGTGAACAAGAGGGAGAATGTGAGCGCTGCCATTCTCAGCGCTGTCAAAATAAAAGTCCCGCCTCGAACGCATCGAATAAACCGTGAACAAGAGGAAGAATGTGAGCGCTGCCACTCTCAGCGCTGTCAAAATAAAAGTCCCGCCTCGAACGCATCGACTAAACAGTGAACAAGAGGGAGAATGTGAGCGCTGTGTGCTCAGGCGCTGCCACTCTCAGCGCTGTCAAAATAAAAGTCCCACTTCGAACGCATCGGCCAAACAGGAAAACTTATCGGCCAAGGCAGATATTTGTAATCATATTTAATACAGTCATATTTAATACGTTATTATTATTATTTTTTCTGTTAATTCAAATGTGCACTACTTGTGAGCAGCCCATCTGCAATTGCTTTGGCAATACAAATGTATAGTTTTTGTCATGCCAATAAAGCACACTTAAATTGAAATTGAAATTGATATTTGGAAAATGCTAAATATCGGCCAACATATCGGTCGACCACTAGTTGTGAGAAAAGGTCTCAGTTGTGAAATGTAAACATGTTAAATAAAAATGTAAAGATGTTAAACGCAATTGCAAGCTAATAACTTGAAATTTGGAGGAAAAACAATCAAAATTGTGAGAGGTAAACTCACAATTATCAGTTGCAATAGAAATGCAAAATAGATAATTGTGACTATTTAATTCACAATTCAGACTTTTTTTCACAGTGTTCTGGATATAAAGATATTAAGGTAAGAGATATTAAGATGTAAACTCACAATTGCAGGTTTATAACTCACAATTCTGAGAAAAATGTTAGTTGTGAGATTTAAATGTGCAATTATGAGTTTATTACTTGCTCAATTGTGAGGAGAAAAGTCAGAATTGTGAAATATAGACATGTTAAAGATAAGACGTATAATGATGTAAACTCACAATTGCGAGTTTATAACTTAATTATAAGGAAAACAATCTGAATTGCGAGAAGTCAACTCACAATTATGATGAGTTTACATTTATGTGTTTAGCAGACGACTTCAGGCTATACATTTTTTTTATCTGTACGTGAGTTTATAATTTACAATTGTGAGTAGTGGTCGCACGATATAGTTTTTTTGACAGCTGACAGCTGATGCAGGATGGCCGATATAATTTTATTTATTTTAAGTAATATTTAAGAAATTTGAAATCATTTGAAAATGAATTAAAAATCATACAATGATACGCGATCATACAGGATACAAAGGCACACTTCATTAGATCTCACAACTGAATTCGACTAAGTTTGTGAAAATAAATGTTCATTAGTCATGCAAATATTTGTTTAAATGATATAAATGCATATATGCTGATGGCAAACAAGAAAGTATTATACTGTGTGACTTTCTATTACTAATAATTTAAAAGCAATCATTATAATACTTTTTGTATACATTTTAATTCCTTTGTTTAACCGTTCTATCTGATTATAAGACAGACTTCTATTAGACTGAACTGTTAACGACAACAGCGAACAAGATGGAGAATGTGAGCACTGTGTGCTCAGGCGCTGCCACTCTCAGCACTGTCAAAATAAAAGTCCCACTTCGAACGCATCGGCCAAGGCATATATTTATAATCATATTTAATACAGTCATATTTAATAGGGGTCGACCGATTATCGGCCTGGCCGATTATCGGCGCCGATATTAAGCATTTTACCGATTATCGATATCGGCCATTTTCAAAACATATTTGCCGATAATTTTTTTGTATAATTTTTTTTTTTTTATAATGCAAACAAACATACTATTTACAGGTGACATTATTTATTGGTGACTAAATGGTGAAATTATTTAATGTTTAAATGCACTATTTGGCTCGATGCAGCCTGTCTGAGCTCAACACTGTGAGAGTGAGGCGATCTCTCAATCTCTGAGAGCAATCTCCGCCCACCGTTCATCTGATATGTAGAGAGTCACGAGTCTGACCAATCAACGCGGAAAACTGAAGGCAGTCTCACACCGAGAGCACATGCTAACTGGAGCTGCGTCAGTGATCACGCATCAGTTGTCTCTCAAAGGTAAAGCAGCAGCAGACGTTGCTGAAGTTGCAAAACACCTCAATATAACCTATGATGTCCGCGATGCGGAAAATGCGGGCGGAATCGCGGAATGCAGTCATATAATGGAATTTACCGTATAACGCGGAATGTCGCGGAATGTGTCGAAGTTTGGATGAATTAATCAAAAGTAGGTCAGTACACTTAAATCGACTCGCGCTATGGACTAGTATCTATAAATATTAAGCCGCAAAAACACTTTAAATGTGAATCCTGCATGTTCTGCATCTCTGTTAATGAATGACACAGACGTGCGGTTTCGTTTACTGCACACATACATGAAGAGCGTGTGAAGCGTGTTTTCAGCATAAATGAGGACATAAATACACGAACAACATCCCCAGAACTGCTCCAAGTCACTTCATGAGCATTTGACCGTTTCATTTGAGTAAAACGATCGTCATATCATATATACATAGGCTACAGAAACCTAAAAGGTCCTCATGGCAACCTGTCAAAATATAAGTTCGGTTTAGCCGAATATATTACTGTATACGTAATACAACTACAACAATTATTACAACTTTTGTTGAGAATAATAACACAATACGCTATTTCTTCCATGTTTTAATTTTAATAGTAAACTCATTTGTTTGCCAAAAATAAAGTCTAACTCTCATTTGATTAAAATATAAATTAAATAAATGTTTTATGCCTTCATTTGCACTGTACTGTAAATTAAAACCAACGGAAATGTTGTTGTTATTAACAGTTTTCAGAATTAAAGACATGTTTAAAAGCATTTAAAGAACGTTTTTTGTCAGAGCTCTTGTTATTATTAATTTTGGCATTAATTTTCATTTTTACACCAGACACGTATATCGGTTCAAAATATCGGTTATCGGTCTACTTGATCTGTAATAATCGGTATCGGTATCGGCCCTGAAAAACACATATCGGTCGACCCCTAATATTTAATACGTTATTATTATAATTTTTTTCTGTTAATTCAAATGCGTACTACTTGTGAGCAGCCCATCTGCAATTGCTTTGGCAATACAAATGTATAGTTTTTATCATGCCAATAAAGCACACTTAAATTGAAATTGAAATTGATATTTGAAAAATGCTAAATATCGGCCAACATATCGGTCGACCACTAGTTGTGAGAAAAGGTCTCAGTTGTGAAATGTAAACATGTTAAATAAAAATGTAAAGCTGTTAAACTCAATTGCAAGCTAATAACTTGAAATTTGGAGGAAAAACTATCAGAATTGTGAGAGGTAAACTCACAATTATCAGCTTAAACTTGCAATTTAACTATATAAGCTTGCAATTGTGAGAAAAAAGTCATAATTGGGAAACTAAAGATTCAAATATAACTTGTTCTTTTTGATTGACTCGTTAAAATAACCAGTTTATATGAGTTGTTTGTCAGTGAATCAGACTAGACAGATCGTGTTGTGTGTTTGTGGTTGTGTGCAGCCTGCAAAGACGTCGTATTAAAAATAGTTTGCCTATTTATATGGCTTTTATTATGGTGTTTTCCACAAAAAAAGCGACCAGTGTTTAGTTTTTACATGTAGTTTATCATAATCAATTGAGTATATTTAAATTAGGGGCCAAGCCCTCTTGCATTTGTTAGTTAGCCCACAGCTATGATCTATTGTTATGTAAAGCACTTTAAATGATCACTGTGAATGAAATAAGCTCAATAACTTGCTTACAGTGAGTTAGAATCGATCCGAACAAGTCACGCACTGAACCGTAGCCTCAGTTCTTATACTGTAGCTGTTTTCATTCTCTTGTGGACGGTCATTTCATTAATTCTGGAAAGATTTAGTCACTTGTACATTCTGCCAGCACTGCCTCAGTGTTTACAGCATCCAGAACAGCACTAGTTTCGTATTGATTCGATTCACAGGAGAGGTTATATATGTGAAATCTCTGGGTGGGGTTGTTTGACTTGGCAGGTTTCATAGTTTGTCATCTGTTTGTCAGAAGAACTAATTTCTTTCTTGTTTCTTTTGCTGTTCCTCTCCTGAAGCGTGCCAGTGTGGTTTTCCTAAAGTCAAAATCTACCCTATTTTGTTCTTTAACACATGTTAACTCTTGTCTTTATTGTGTGTAATGATTCATCAGTGCATGTTGTTCCAAAGAAAAATTGTGTAATATTTGATCAAAAAGTTCCACTTCTGAAATGACTCTTTTAATCCCTCCTGACCTTTTAAATATGAAACGCCACTTTTTTTCAATAAATTCCTGATGGATGCTATCAAGTTCCTCCCAACTAGCTTTTTCTTGTTCTGTTTAACTCCGAAATGCATCACATTATTGAATGTAAATGAGTTGCAAATGGCGTTTCATGTTGATCTATCTGTACACCTTCTATCCGGACCGTAACAAGCATAATTCTTTAATTTCCATTTTAATTGGGAAGTGTTATGACTTGCATTCTTCTATCAGCTTCACCTTTGACCCTAAGCACTTAAGGTGAACCTGATCTTTGTTGGGAACCTTGCAAGCGTGTCATGTCTACTGCCTGGAGTTCAATGAAAATGTATATATCATAAAATATCAAATTAATTTTTTTTTTTTTTTACATTTTTAAAAAATATTTGATTCTGCTACCTGCATGTCATCTGACCATTATTCGACATCAGATAACTTTGAACTTGCAAATGTTTTGTTAAAGTATTGAAATATTAACTTAAAATCTCATGTAATCATTTTAGCTCCAAGGCTTTCAGTTGAGCAATAGCACAACGTGAGATCTTGTTTCTGAAGCTCTGTGATTTGTTCAAGGTGTTGTGTTGGAAAGGTCAAACCAAAGGTCACCTTCAGGTGTTTGACCGTGCAGCGTAACGCTAAAGAAACAAAGATGGCATGCATAGTTGTTGCTCTTGTAATCTTCATCTCCTTGCTTCTCCCAGAAGTAGTTCACTGGTCCTGTCCATCATGTTTATTTGTTTCTCCTCATAATCACAGCACACAAAGAGGAGCATTGTGAGTTGAGTTATGAAATGATATGGAGGTGGTGATGCCGAGTGGGAGTGCTTGCTCAAGCATGGCCAATTTCCCTCGCATTTGGGCATCAAAGGGCCATTCACAAGACAAGAGGAACAAGAGCGAGTCGAATTTGTGGCCTTGCACTGAATCGTTTCAGAGCCACGTGATGGAGCTGGCAAGGAGCTCAAAAGTGTTCGTTAGAGTTTTATAAATTAGTATATTAGCGCTACTGAAATCTCAGACTTCAGTGGTCATCTTTGGCCTTTCCAATCCAAAGGTCAGTGAAAAGACTAAAGGGCTCAGTAGAAATATATGCCTCTTTGTTAGCATTGATTTGTATTTATTATTTTTTTTATTTAGGAATTTGTCAGAGTTTTTAAGTGGCTGAGGACAGCTTGGGATGTGTTTTTTACCCAGGTTTTTGGCATTATGTAATGTTATTAAATAGACACAAAACTGGTTGACGGCTGTCAAGACTAGACAGTACGATTAACTTCAAAATCCCTGTATAATCATTTTCAAACTCTTAGCCATGATTGTTGAGTTTAAATAGCTTTTGATGTAAAATAGTGATTCATGCATTAGTTTGCGCTGAACCAGTGAAAAGCCTTGTTGAAATGATTCACTTTGCATTACAGCACATATGCATTGTACAGTTTTTCCATGACACCATTTAGCATTGCTGTGTGGACCGTATCGACGGGAAACTGTGGAAATAAATCGATATGTTTTTCCCAGTTGACCTGTTTGTATTGCTGAACGCCAAGAACAGTAACCAGGACATACGAGTAACAAAAATGTAAACAACAATCAGTCACTTTTATGTTTCTGGGTCAAATCAAGAAGGATTCAAGACATTTCATACAGGTGATAGAAAAACCTGTGCGTCATATGAATAAAGGGACGTGATTGGTTACTGCATTGAGCATCATTTAGAGTCATAAAATAGCTGATATACATTAATATCCTCATCTTGACATGTTTATTTCACATTCCACATCATTATTCAATGTTTAATCTTTGCTCTCATGTGTAAATAACACACTCCTCCTCACTGATAGCTGTGATAATGTCTATAACTGTATAAAATACACTGATTTTTGAACGTTGTAAATAAAACAAAGTTTATTTTTACAAGAAAATTTTTAAACTCTTCCACTTTCAAATTTCACATTTTATGCAGCGTGTTAAATTTCAGCTTTAATTCAGTTTTGCATTTCCCAATTCTTTGTAATGATATAATGTTCTAGTTGTAGTTTCTACAATTTTTGTTCAGTGTATTGAAAGATGTTGACCCATTTCAGATGCATGATGTATCATCTAAACCATGGATTGAGAATTAATGGGGGTTTAAACATTATTTAAGGGGAATGTGGAGTCATTTTTCGAGTGTATAAACTATTTCCTGTTATCTGCCGCTCTTGGATGGAGTCTTTTGAGTTGCTATTTTTCTTCATTGTGTTTATTGGTTGTTCTTACTGGCCAGATCTCAAACCCTCCTTCGCTCGTATTTCTTGGCTTTGACTTTTACAAAACATGCTGCGTCGTTTGAAGTAAAAGATGATCAAATAGACACGATCTTGAAACCTTTTAACCCCGACTATACTCATTTGCCACAGAAATGAAGAGGGTTGTTTTTTTTGTCCATATTTCCGTGGCTCAGTTTGAACTGTCTGAGTGAAAGTTATTGGTAATGTGGCTTTAAAGGGAGTCGAAAGGCCTGAAGTTTTTGGCAGCGGGCCTGTGGAGCACATTCAAGACTTCACAGATAGCTCTTTGTGCTGTGCTCATTTACTGCTAGACAAAAGCCTCAGAATCTCTTCATTTGGCCACCGAGGAGCCCTCAACATGTGAATGGCCTGATGGAATCGCCACTGACTCTCAATTCGGTAGCCGCATTAAGAAACCAACGTGTTTGAGAAAATGAGCATGCTGTGCAAAACTTGCTTGCTTACACTCATAGGTCAAAAGAGTCCATGCGATATTTTGGTTTCTAGATATGGCTCGTATCCTTTCTTTTTTATCAGTTTATTGACTCTGGAAAGTGTTTCTTTGACAATGCATTATCATCTGAAGTTGTTTGAACACAGTTTCTGGAATGGCGCTGACAGCAGTAATAACATTAAGCTCTCAGTTGTCTTCGTGGTAGGATTAGACGGGCTCATTACTTTCCTCACCCCAAATTCCCCTGTGATTCACTCAAGAGTCCCTCCAGCACAGCTCAAGCATGTTATGCAACACCTCCATGATTCCCCTTCTGGTTGATATTAGTGATTGAGTCACTTGTGATTCTGGTTTTTAAAGCTGCTCTGGTTCACATCAGCTGGTGTTGCATCTTAAAGGAATAGTTCACTCAAAAATATATATTTTTTTTTTGCTGAAATGTCCTCACCCTCAGACCATCCAAGATGTAGGTGAGTTTATTTATTCATCAGATATAGCATCACATCACTTGTTCAGCAATGGATGCTCTGCAGTGAATGGGTGCCGTCAGAAAGAGAGTCTGATAAAAACATCCCAATAATCCACACCACTCCAGTCCACCAGTTAACATCTGGAGAAGACAAAAGCTGCATGTTTGTAAGAAACAAATCCATCATTAAGATGTTTGTAACTTCAAACCATTGCTTGTGGACAAAATCAATAATAGCACTTCCTCTGAATCAGGAGAATAATCTGCACAGATCAAGCACTGTTTACAAGCCAATACAGCTCTAAACAAATATGATGGTGCACTTTGATGTGAGAGACAATAAGAGATTAACTTTTTCCACTGGAGGAAGCTTTGTTATGGTTTATGGACTCTTAATGTTACATTTTTCAGCTTTATGTCATTCTAGCAGACGATTTTATCCAATGCGACTACAGTGGCATGTAAGGTTATACATGTTTGCAGTACGTGTGTTCCCTGGGAATCGAACCCACAACCTTTGCGCTGCAAACGCAATGCTCTACCACTGAGCCACAGGAACACGATGATTAATGATTCATTTGTTTCAGCTTTTGTCTTCTCAAGTTGTTAACAGATGGACTGGCGTGGTGTGGATCAGCTGTTTGGACTCTCATTCTGACGGCACCCATTCACTGCAGAGGATCCATTCCTTTATTCCCCAGCCTGAATGTTCATGATCTTCAACCGTGGCATTAAATTAGGCTGTAATGTGTAAAGAACAAGTGGGCCAAACAGATGACCATATCCCAAAATTCCTGAGCGTCCCTTCACACGATACGACAGCTGCATGAAATTGGCAGATATTGGGAATTGGAACAGCGTAGGGTAGATTGAATGAATAGGTGTTAGGATAGTATTTCATGTTTCACATGAAAATGCTTTTGGCAAGTTAACATATCATGTGGTGTGACATGCTATAGTGCATCTCAGACTGCTATAAACTATTTTTCTTAAGTCTTTCATAATTATAATCCCCTCTCATGAGACAACACAGCATGCAGGACCATTACAAATGAACTAGATGATTACAATGGATGATTAAACTGAAATTGTGTTATAAAATATAGACTTTTAACCTAAAACTTAATCCATATACACATCATGTTGAATATATGCAATGCAGAATTGGTTCCTTGACCCAAGAGACCCATTTTATGTGTCAGTATGTGGTTGATGTATGTGCTAGAGGTTGAAGAGGGAATTGGTGGGAAAGTTCTTCTGCTGATTTCTGCATAAAGTGTTTTTTGACGTGCAGATGATTCATTAATCGTGTCCGGTCCTGGTTAAACCCAGCTGTCATATGCATTCTCTATAGGTTTCAGCAACCACAGACATTTGCAGTTTGATAGCAACCGTTCATTTATTTAATTTACACACCAGATTTGTGTGAGCAGTTCGTGAACACATTGCTGAGGCAAAAATCTGTATGTTTTTGTCTGTGTAACCCCATAATACTATTAAGTTATAGACTTTGCACAATGATGAAAGAAAATGTTAACAAATAGATACTGTTAGCTTAAACGTGTTGTTGCATTTCAGGTTAATTGACAGTATTAAAGAAATATTTTACCCAAAATAATAATAATAATAACACTTTCTCCAGTGAAAAGGTAGTCTGATCTGAACCAAGAAAGAAGTCTGCACAGATCATGCACTGTTTACAAGCCAAAACAATCCAGAACAGCTCTAAACAAATATGTGTGTTGATTTTGATGTGAGAGGCAACAGGAGATGAACTTTTTCACTGGAGGAAGCGTTATTATGGACTCGCATTCTAGTCGGAAGCAATGGTTTGAAGTTAAAACCGCCAAAATTATGAATTTGTTTCTTACAAACACAGTTTTTGCCTTCTCAAGATGTTAATTAAGTGGTGTGGTGTGTGTTTTTATCAGCTGTTTGGACTCTCATTTTGACGGCACCCATTCACTGCAGAGCATCCATTGCTGAGACACTGATGCAATGCTTCATTTCTCCAAATCTCATGAAGAAACAAAATGATCTCTTAGATCGCCTGTTGAGAATATTTTCAGCAAATAATTCTTTTTTGGGCAACTAATAATGGCTGTTCATAACTTGTTCCTTAGTTTGGCTAAATTAAATCCAGTTTCATATGAGTACTTGAACCTTACTGACAATAAATATCTAATTAATTAAATGGAAATGCTGGTCAAAATCATATTTTTAAACCACCTTTTAGGTGTTTTTGATGTATACATGACATTATTGGAGTATGTTTTACCAGAAAATACGATTTCGGTCTTTGTACTTTTATTTAATTATTTATTTAATTATTTGTGAAATTTCCTAGAAATGTATGAGTGAAAATAGTTTCAGTGTTAAATCCTACACCAACTTTTTTCCAATGTAATCGACATCATGTTCCTAATTACATTGATAATTCTGAGCTTGTATTGAACCCAGAGCACTTGGTAACATTGGTGACTGGCTCCAACAATCATCTAGTCGACTCTGTTACGGTGTTTATAACCGGTTGATTAGAACTGATCTCTGCAGTCATATCTAAAGAGATGAACCTGCGAAGTTCAACGGCGGCTTCAACACAAATCGAGTTCTCACGAGGGTCGTGCAAAGAGATGTGAATTCGGCACCACTCACACAGGCTCTCACAGAATAAAGGAGTCGGCCATTCAGTTCAGCGCTCTTTAAAACTCATTCAATAGAGCAGCTGTTTGTGCTCATGAATATTCAATGAGCTGAGACACAGTCAGCCGCTCGGATTGATTCAGTGTTCAACAAGTCGGCTATTCTCGATCGATTCAGATGTGAAAATTAATAGACAGCATTTGAGATTTGTAGATATAAAGCTTGCCTTTTACAAATCAGAAAAGGCGATGGTCTTTACTTTTTGTTAGATACAAAGAGCCTTCGCACAAACCATCAGCATTCATGTGCCTTTTAGAGGTTTTAGAATAAATTGGCCCTAAGAAATTAAGGTCACATGAAAGAAGTAGTTCATCCAAAAATGAAGATCATGTGATGATCATCCACCACCCTGATCATATTTAAATCTAAGCTGTACATAACTGTGATTTTACCACAGCTATGGTGTTTTTGTCATGCCTAAAACCCCATTTAACCATTGAGTGGTGTATTGCCTTTAAGGAACAGTTCACCCCGAAATGAAAATGTGCTCACTCACAGGCCATCCAAGATCAGGATGAGTTTGTTTCTTCATCAGGTTTGGAGAAATGTGTCTCTGCATCAGTGTCTCAGCAATGGATGCTCTGCAGTGAATGGGTGCCGTCAGAATGAGAGTCTGATAAAAACATCACAGCACTCCAGTCCATCAGTTATCATATGGAGAAGACAAAAGCTGAAACAAATCCGTCATTAAGACGCTTTTAACTAAAATAAAAGTCCATAATCCATAATAACGCTCCAGTGAAAAAGTGTTCTGGTCTGAATCAGGAGAGAAATCTGCTCAGATCAAGGAGCGTTTACAAGACAAAACATCTCTAAACAAATATGTGGGTGTATATTGATGAGACAACAGCAGAAAGTTTCATTATGGATTTATATTTTGGCCAAGTTAAAATGCCTTGATTTGTTTCTTTAACACGTAATTTTATAAACAACTTTTCATTAAATCGGAGTCTGCAGTCATAACTATCAGTTTTATAGTTCTTCATTGATGTGCTTATTGCAACCGAGGAATATAGATAGTACTGTGATTTCTGGTCCGTTTCTACAAGGAACATCTGGGCTTATGTTTTTCTAAGCTTCATTTTTCTCTTTACTGAGGTGCCAACCAGCGGGTGCAAAGTCACACGAGAGGAAATATTGTGGTTTTAAACAACCTCAGAAGAGCTCAGTCCCCCCCCCCCCCCCCAAGCCTTAACGGCCAACAACACAAACATGCAATTATATAGAGATGTGCTGATTCAGAGGTTCTGGGGAACGTTGGGTTGAAGGCTACAATTAGGTTTTGTAGGGAATCCCCCCCACAACACAATCAGCGAGAGCCAAAGTAGGATATTAAAGATATATTTAACATAAAAATGAACTGTTTTGTTGCCATTCATTCAACTTTATGTAACTCCAAAGTAAATTTTATTTCGTTTTTGTAACACCAATTTAATGATAGAGCGTCTCTTTGTGTTTTATGCTGTCAAGCCTGAGAAAAGCACCATAATAGTATCATAAGTAGTTTTCTGAACTCATTTGCATCTTATTCTTAAAAAAATGGCATGATTTGTAATATGATCTGTCATATGGATTACATTTATGATACTGTAATAGTCATCTTTTGGAGCTTGGTTACCATTACAGTAGGCATGGGCGATATGGGCTTAAAAATATATCACAATATTTCTGGTATTTATTGCGATAACAATATCAATGACGATAATTCAGGGAATCCTGTTTCTTAGAGAAAAGTATTATTTTTCCTATTTTTTACCCAAAACATGGTGTTATGAGCATTACGGAGTACATAATTCATACTGGAAGCCGGAGGGCGCCCTTGAGCAGAAACTCCTCAAATGCATCGCAGAAGTACAGCGCTCCGTGAAATCCCAAATATGGACAAAGGTATCCAGTTATCACCGAATAAAACGCAAAACTGAGAGAGAAATTTAAAATGATGAAACTTGAAGACAATAAACATACGATTGCACAAAATATTATCTGTGTTCTTCAAGCAATCTTGGGTATTTTATTTATAAGGAAAGTATATTTATAATGCAATGCTAATCGACCCTTTATCACTGTATATAATACTGTCATTCTGTAATATTAAACCACGTCTAGTCACAAAAATACGTTTTGTTTTTTTAATAAGTTAATGCATGTCAATAAATGATAACTTTGTTGGAAAACAGTTTGTAAACCGGCTCATACACATGCAAAACTATATTGCACACGTGCTACTGTAGTACAAATATTCAAGCCTCAGACCGTTTTAGTATTTTTACTTTTTGTCCCATTGTACAGCCCTGATCAAACCAGTTTCAGAGTTTTAATTATTATCGTGGGGATAATTTTTACGGGTATATCACAAACTATTAGATATCGTCCATCCATTACAGATAATAATAATAATACACTTTTGTTGTGTGGGAAAAAAGCTGCTGGGACATTCTCCTTTTCTGTTTCTTGAGTGTAAAGAAATTCATATTTACGTTTACCTTTATGCATTTAGCAGACGTTTTTCTCCAAAGCAACTTACAAAATAGGAACCATATTGACTAATATGTAGCCAAAACAACGGTGGAGCGAGTGAATGTAAAGTGTGGTATTATTGAATGAATTTCCTTCCTGTATTTATGTATTTCCTCTGGAAATGAAAGCCGTGCATGTAGAAACTGTACTATATGACAAACACTCGCTGATGTTTTGAGAGGTGCTGATACTGGACGTGACGTGTGATGGAGTAGATGTTGTGATTTGTTTCTATATATTCACTCTTGATGACGGTTCTGTCATCGACTCGGTCCATGAAGCGGGTCAACAGACTCACAGATTGATTGACATAAATGTATCTGGGTTGTGGCTCTGAATCAGTGACCCGATGTTGAATGAATGTTTGTTGTTAAAAACAAAGTAGGTCAGCGTTGCAACATGCAAAACATGAATTAGTTTATAAAGACATGAAATCAATTAGCCACGAGAAACTGTGCATTACAGTAATAGTTAACTACAGGTAAAAGATAAAGTCATGGCAACTTATGTTTTACATTAACTCCTCAAAATAGTTTTTTTAATATGTTATATTAAATAAAACTTGATTTTTAAAGTCAGTTTATTGTAATTTGCAAGTTGATTGTACTTAAAAATTTAAGGCAGCAACTGAACTTAACTTTTTATAAAATAGGAGAAGATTTTACAGTGAGGTGTTAAGTGCAAAAATAAGCATATATATATAAAACACCTCACTGTAAAAATTTTCTCCTATTTTATAAAAAGTTAAGTTCAGTTGCTGCCTTAACTTTTTAAATACACATTTGCATACATAAAAATTAATACACCTATATATATTAGGGATGGGTCACGATTTTCGAATATTCGAATAGTCAATTTAATTATAGAATATCGATTAGGTTATGCGATTATTTTCTAAAGGTTTAATTTTGAACCATCCCAGAACCGCGTCTGAGCCCCAAAGCCCTGTTCGTTTGAGTAAAGTGATCACTCCGTGACGCGCTCGGACGCGGTTTGTTTAGCAGGCCCTGGCTTGTTTGTAAGAGGTGGGCCAGAGTGCGGTTCATTTGGACTCTGGCGCGGCACACATGTTGTGTGAGCGCTAACCGCGCCGGAGCACGGAACTTCTGATACGTGCAGCCTGATTGCGTGAACAATAGATCTGTTAAGCCAATACATAGTGAGAGGGCCGTTTGTTTCAGCATCAAAAAACAACTAAAAATAATAAACCACAAAGTTATCAAAACGATGCACTCCCCTGCGCAGAGCCAGAGCACTTCTCTGCCACATTCACGTGCTATCAGAAACGTCCGGTTTCCCACTTATGAAGTCGTGACGAGCTCGCTGCATTCAGTTTTTTTGTTGAATAAATAATGTAATATTCCACTGGTTGATAACCATAAATATTTATGTAAAAAAGATTTGTGCTGTTTTTTGTGTTAAATGTAAAGAATGACAGGTTGGATGCCACAGACTTTTTTTTTTATTAGCGGAGTATTCAGGTGTAATTTTCACTTTAACTTCACGCAATATAACATGATTTTATTATTGTAATTTTGACTTTATTCTTAAAATATGACATTAATCTTATTTATTTAGTTATTTATTTGAGAAAGATAAACTGATCAAACTTGCGCTGGCCGCTGGTATTTAAAAAACAAAAACTTGAATTTAAAAACATAAAATGTTCCAATCATATTTCTGAATTAATATAATAAAGAAATGAAACGAATTATTCTGAACTATTTTAATGGTTGCAGCAACAGCTTTGTAATGTGGAGGAGAGAGAGAGAGAAAGACACGGGCGTTCGGACTCAGGCGGAGAATTCTGAGAAGCTGCAGGGATCTATATTCGTTCCCTCGTTTCAATTAAAAGTTCCCCGGACTAAGTGTGAACAGATTGCACTCTCGTCTTCTTCGCGAGCATGTGAACATTTAATATATGAAATAGGTTATTGTTATGATAACAGACGTTAAAATTAATGTTCACATAATAAGTGCCGTCATTGATAGAGGTCTGCTTCCCGACCCGAGCCCGCGGGTCCCGAAATGCTTTCGGGTTGGGTAATGTTTAATGGATAGCTTCGGGCTCCGGTTCGTAGCTAAACCAAAACTATATGCAGGCTACGTTGCTTTCATAGGCGCACGCACACACACATTATTGCACACAGATATCTGAGATCGCGCAGCGCAGCGCACAAACAGCACGGAAACTGTTTCTTAGTAAAATAGCTTCGATTGGCTACTGACTCGCAACATTATGTTTCTCTGCAATGAGGGGGTGAAATCACTGTTTTTGAAGTAACTAAGCCTCATTGCTTGTATAGAGAGACACGCAGATGCAGGTGCACATGCACGCGCAACTTTCATACCCCTCTCTCTCTCTCGCTAATTCAAATAAATGATTTTATATATATATATATATATATATATATACAGGGCTCTAGAGTGCGACCAATTTAGTCGCACGTGCACCCTAATTTATCTCGGGTGCGACTAACAAAAATCCCAGGGCGCACTGGTGCGTCCAGCCATTCGAGAAAAGAAAAAAAAAGTATCCGCGACTCAGAACCTCTGTGGTTCAACAAAAGACACCCCCGTTAGGCTTATATCGTGGTCTAAACCAATCAGAGATAGTGAAGGGCGGACCCCCCCCTCTGATTGGCCGTGGTCCAGATATTCCTGTATGTGTGTGTGTGCGTTTGAAGATGCGTGTGCTCCTGCAGTCAGAGAAAGAGGTGAGTAGTAGAGATGCACGCAGCTCTTTCTCTGAATCTGATCTGTTCAGTGAGTGTCTGACAGTCCCTCCAGGATTCTGCGATCGCTGAATTTATCGCAAAATCATGCAAACTCCGCTATTTTCCAAATTGCTGCAGATTTTGCTCTTAGACGCGTCTTGTGACGTCATCGCAATGCGCTTTCAGTCAAAGAAAGGTTGTTTCTCAGTTCAAAAAATGGAATGAACAGCTTTGCGTTCTCTTCATGCACGATTTACAAGAGCTACATTGGACAAACGAACCGAAAGCGGAACAAATCCGCGCTACTCGTTTGGGCTACAGACCGTTTATCTGCTCGGACCGGCGCCGCGGGCTGCTCTCGATCACGCGACACCGTTATACACAGCGCTGGGAGATACAGTGAAGAAAGTAGTAGAATTAGCCGCAGAATCCATAACATTTCTGTCAGATCTTGTGAGAAGCATTCAAATTCGGCACATAATTGTGTTAAAGCTACAGATATCAGAACAAACTCTACTGATGTGGAAAACAGGAGAAACGTTATTCAATAAACACAAATCTCCACCATTCACCATTAATTTATTATAACTAACGTTACAGGAACAACTTGTGACAGAAATGGTCGAATGTCTTAAAGTGTTTTTAAATGCTTCACACAACTTTTCCCAGCACTTCAAACTTTAAGTATTACCGAATTTTAAAGTTATTTTTAATGTGATGACATTATTTGTTCATAATGTAGGAAAGCAACCACTTATTTAAAAATAAAAAATACATTAAATTACCACTATTAGATGGCTGCAGAGAAGTACTTATAGGCTTATCAGCCATTTGCACTCCCTAATAAATATATATATATATATGTATTTGTATTTGTATTTATATTTGTATTTATTAAATTATATTTAGACATTATGAATTACATTGATAAAAGTTAATTTTGAACTGCATCTCAACTACCCAGACAGCACAAGTATATCTGTAAGACGTCTTGTACATGTGTGTACAAGATGTACATGTGTGATTAGGGTGAGTGCTTTACTGTCAGGTGCTGGTGCCACCTTCTGTAGAACTTAAAGGCACTGGTGCTGGTGTCCTTAAATGCTAGTCTGGAGCCCTACAATGGTTCTCGAAGTCAGAAAAGTCATAACAATATTAGAAGAATGTTGTCTGTGATATATTTTGAAGGATTTTTTAATAGGTTTAATGGGAGGGTTTGAGAAGCACTGCACTAGAGCATCCCTTCGTTCAGACACAGTGGAAGATCTGATCAGAATCAGTGTAGAGGGGGCAAGTCTGGAAGATGTTGATGCTAGAGAGAGTGTGGCAGCTGGTTTAGCCGAGGCCAAAGATCAAGAAGGCCAAACTACAGGAGTTGGCCATCCGAGTGGCATGTGACTGCAATGGAGGATAGTCCATAAGACATTGAGCCATGAGATGTTCAGTTTCACACCCTTCAAACACTTAATTTAGATGTTCTTTTTATTTAATTTATCTTGAGATGTTTTTAAGTTTAAATATTAGCTCAGTGAAGCACTTTAAGCACCAACACTTTTTCAGTAAGTTACCTTTCTTGTAGAATTGTGCTTCAAATAAAGAACTTTATGTTGACCAGATTGTTAGTTAATCGTTTACTAGTCAATATTGCCTATATGAAAATTTGGGTGCACCTAACTTTTGTGCCGGTGCACCTAAGAAAAAAAGTTAGGCGCACCAGTGCACCCAGTGCAAAAAGTTAGTCTAGAGCCCTGATATATATATATGAAATAGGTTATTGTTATGACACATTAAAATTAATGTTCACATAATAAGTGCCGTCATTCAGGCTGTTCACAATATGTTTTAGCGCATAATGTTTTAAGAATGATATTCTGTTTAGCGTAATAAAAACATATAACATGCGTAATATGTTTATATGCCATAATATTCATTCATTAATTAATCAAACGGTTACGTTTTTTTATAATATGAATGTTCATGCTCATTTTTAAAATAGAACTGTCCTAACCTTATATGCAGTTGATAATCGACGGACTGTTCTGTTAATAAATGCCTCATTCGGTTATGTTATATTAATATGTTTCAGCAATCATAAGTTACGACCAGGGGCGTAACCATGGTATAGATATTGGGGGGGTCCAAATGTGAGCCCTCCCCCAGATATTTTTTTTTAAGTTCAGTCGCGGATCAGATCGTAAAAACAAACAGGTCAGGCCATCAACGAATGAATAGAGGCTTATCAATGGAGTGGGAAGTGCGGTAACTCCTTGCTCTGTGACTCCAGCAGTTCATTATTCAGACTATTTTCAGGGTATCATGCTAGCTAAGTTACCTAGCTATAATACTGAGCCATTTAAACGTGATATTTTTTCACATTTATTCAAAAATTGCCGCGGTATTTTTGACCATGGCACTACTTTTTAGGTGTCTACTTGCTTACCGTCTGAAAAAAAAGGCGAATGTTCGTCCTGCTTCTTTCTTTTAGCTCCTACCTTCATTTCATTTAAGCACCAGTGACAGTCGGACTGAGCGGTTTTTTCAAACGATGCCGGGAGCCGGCGTTTACGGGCTCAACCAAGTGTACAATCGAGAGGGGTGGTCACAGTTTTGTTTCCCTTGTTTTTCCTAAATTGAAAGTAAATCGGAAATAACAACATATCCACTAGGCTACAACCAGGGTTCATAAAAGGAGGGCATATCATATGTCACATATTACAATATAATAGGCCTATTATTGGGGGGGACAGATTGGTATTGTTCCAATATTGAGGGGGACACGTCCCCCCCAAAGTATATGGTGGTTACGCCCATGGTTACGACCATTAATTGGCTCAGGTTAAGATAGACTATTCTCTAATTAATTAAACTGTTATCTTACAGATTGAAAGCCTGAATGGTTTCTCTCCCCCTCTCTGTTTATGTGTGTGTGTGTGTGTGTGTGTGTGTGTGTGTGTGTGTGTGTGTGTGTGTGTGCGTGTGTGCGTGGGTACATGCGCGGGAGGGGTGCGATTTTCGAATAGTAATCGAATAATACAAAGCGATTATCGAATATTACTTTTGCTTAAAATGCACATCCCTAATATATATATATATATATATATATATTGTTGCTGTATGCTGTACTACAACTAAAACTGTTTTAGTAATTTTGCCCATTATTATTATGCGTGCATTTTTAAGCTTACAATCAAGCGAATGCTTAATGTTTGTCATTTAAATGAGTAATTATTAGTCACACTGCTGAATAATTTCAAACGAACTAGTGAATTAGTCAAATGTTTTTTTGAAGCATGTGGTCATGGTTTTGCCTGTATTAGTTCACAAAGCCTGTCCAGTTCAAAAAGCCTCTTGATGTTCTTTCAGTAAATTGATTGTTGCTTATTAAACCTGATATGAGACGTAGAGACACATGATCTATGATAAAACATCCCCCATCTTCCTTTCGCATCCACATTCCTGCAGTTATCCCTTTCCTTCAGACAGCTTGTGGGAATCTCGGCTCTCCGTCGGCCCTTGGGAAGCTGAGCGAGAGGTGTGTGTGTGTGTGTGTGGGGGGGGGTGTGTGTCTGTGTGTGTGTCCGTGTCCGTGTCCGTGTGTGTGTGTGTCTGTGTCTGTGTCTGTGTGTGTGTGTCTGTGTGTGTCTGTGTGTGTGTCCGTGTGTGTGTGTGTGTGTGTGTCTGTGTGTGTGTCTGTGTGTGTGTCTGTGTGTGTGTCTGTGTGTGTGTCTGTGTGTGTGTCCGTGTCCGTGTCCGTGTGTGTGTCTGTGTGTGTGTCTGTGTGTGTGTGTCTGTGTGTGGGGGTGTGGGGGTGTGTGTGTGTGTGTGTGTGTGTGTGTGTGTGTCGTGCACTGGCTCTGGTGGTCATGAGAACCTTCTGTTTTATGTGTCAGACAGAGCTCTGATGCTCACGGGTGAGTGAACACAGCCTCAGTTTAGCCCATGTTGATGAACACAATGCCATCCTCCTGCATTCAGCTGCTCTTTAACCCCATCAGCTGTGCTGAGCCCGTCACAACCAGCTTACAAGCTCATACAGCTATCCGGGAGTTTGTTTTATTGCTCCTAATTTTGGCCTTATATGTTGTAATTCAGAAAGTGCTGCCTTTGAGTTGCATCAGAGTGATCGTGTTTGTGAGACGAGCGCACATGAATCATGTCAGAACTATTTGGAGCAGAGGTTCCCAAACTGTTTTTGTCAGCCAAAACTCTTGATATTTTAAGCTTTCAAAAGTTTAACAACACATTTGCAAGTTCATGGTTCTTCGGTGTTGGTTTGTGGTCACATGACGTGCAGGTAAACATTAATTAGAGAGTAAGTGCTTTTATGGAAGCTTGTTTCTGTCATGGGATTAAAAGTAAAAAAATGTTTGTGATATTTAATCTTAAAATAGTTTTGACGTTTTTCCTCACAATTGTCAATTCCTAACAAAGAAACTGAATTGCGAGATGTAATCTCAGAATTCAAATGTATAAATTTAGAATTGCTAAATTGAAAATTTATTATTTTTTCCCCCACCCAGAATTGTGGAAAATGTTAAAATGTTACTATTTTTATATCTTGCAATTCTGAATTTATTCTCATAATTATGAGTTTCTATCTCACAGGTCTGACTGTTGTTTTTTCTGAATCTCTCAATGTCTTTTTTTTTTAATGGAGTAAAAAATCATGAGTTTACATCTCTCAATTTCTACTCTCAGAATTGTCGGACAATTAGCAATTTCTTATAAAAAAAATATATTTTGTCAGATTTGTGAGGTGAAAAGTCACAGTTACCTTTTTTACTTAAAGCCATGGTGGACGCTAGCTTTTCTGTTATTATTTTATTACATTTTCATGATTTAATTGATTATCAGCTCACAAACCTGCAGTTCCCTCATAAGTCTCAGTTTGGGAGACGCTGGTGTAGATCATAATGAGTAATTGTGAACTTTCACAATTTTTGAAATATTTACCATATTGCGTACAGTTAGTGAAGAGTGAAAAAGTTTCCTGGAAAACATTGCTCAGTGACAGTCTTGCACAACCAATTCATCATGTATTTATGATTCCCAAACCTTTACGCATGAAGAAACTATAACTACTATAAGTAGCATCAGTACAGCCACAAAATATTCAAGTTTTTGTGCTTTTCTTTGGTCTTTCTTTTTTTGTTCTTTCTCTCTCTCTCTCATTTCTACCTCTCTCGCCCTCCATCTGCTCCTGCTTTCTGTTCTTCTCTGCATCTTTCATTGTCCAGAGGGAGTCTTCCCCTTTTCTGTGCATGTCTTGGGTTCTCATGGGTCAGGCAGCAGATGGAAGGCTGTTTTTTTAAATATGTTAATACATGCATGGGAGTGTGTGGGGGACTTCAGTATTGTGGGTCTCCTCCTCCACTAGTATTGTGCTGTCTGTGATTTTGTGCAGCCGTGACTGGGAAACATCTCTAGTTTCTGCGTGGGTTCAGGTTCACTAACAGTGATGTGAAGAATACAAAGTCAGAAAACCAAGGAATACAATCAGAGAAGTTTTATTTTCTGGATTTCTACGAAACATGGAAACTCTATATGACGACACTGACGATGAGCGTCAGGAGAAACGAGGTACCGTTTACAGTAGCTTCATTTTTGGCAATACTTCACTTGTTTCATTTCATCACATGAGTTTCAATGAGAGATGGTTGATAACTGGAGGTTTAGATTTTTTGTAGTATGTGTTAAACTCTGGTTCAGTTTGATGTCAAAAAGTCTTTTTGTTCTTCTGATATTTAATGCATTGAGCTGTCAGTGGTCCAAGTAGGGCCTAAATCTGACTTTATGCCACACCTGCCAAAGGATGGTGACTTGAGAGAATTTATTCTTTTTTTGTTTTCTAATGTTAAAGTGATTATGCCTTTTCGAATATTACCTTTCATGTATGTATCATGTAGCATTATGTGAATATAAACTTTCAGCAAAGTTGTGAAGCCGACAGCGCACGATAAATAAAGTTATTGTCTATCAAAAAAAAAGAGTCGGCTCGCAATCACCTAAACGAGTCGTCAGGAATTAGAATCTTATTCTTTTACAGCTGTACGTCACAAAGTAGCACATTTGCATAACTCCGCCCATGGCTGTCATTCGCGCTGTAGACCAATCACAAAGGACTGTGCCATCTGACCAATCACAGCAGGGAAAGGCGGGGTTTAGAGAGACTGATTCTT
>CM049827.1:359669-374669 GCA_027422435.1 Schizopygopsis pylzovi | reverse complement strand
AGGTTTTTGGAGAATTTGTCAGGTTTACCTCACTTTTGGGTACAAATTTGTCCCCAAAATATGGTTAAGTAGGTACACACACACACGTTCTCACACACACACACACACACACACACACACACACACACACACACACACACACACACACACGCTCTCTCACATACATACATACACACACACACACACACACACACACACACACACACACACGCTCTCTCACATACACACACACACACACACACACACACACACACTCACACGTGCAGTTCATTATTTTAGTCTCTGCTTTCCACTGGTTCTAATTAGGAGCTTCACAGTTTGATGGCACATTTCTTAAAGGAATTATTCACCCAAAAGCAGAAAATCTGTAAATTTTTCCCCCAGTTTTTCTGACTTTTGGGTTACGCTGTTATTTGTCCATATATTTCTGTGGAAAACAAAAGTGGAGTTTTTGAAACGCTTCATGCAGCTCTTTACCATGCATTTACGACATTTCATAGTAACCACAAGAACAAAAAGCATCATCAAAGTACCATATTAAGCATGCATTATATTGCAAGTCTTTTGAAGTGATATGAGTCTTTATGTGACAACAACATGCCATTTATTAAGATTATCACTTTTTTATAGTTATTATTTACTATAGAAAAATATAGTTTTATATTTTTATTAAAAACAAACAAGCAAGCCCTTCCCGGATTTAAAAAAGTATCTAAAAAGTGACGCATTACTTTCCATAAAAAGTAACCGAGTATCGTAATTAGTTACTTTTTATGGAGTAACGCAACATTGTAATGCATTACTAGTAACTTAAGTAACTTTCCCCAACACTGTATATATATCACGCAGCTGTAGTATACATGGTGTTTAAAGCATGAGTCAGGAATGTGAATCTGCTCCGTTGGAGTAAAGCTCTTCAGACAGTAACGAGTGTGTGTGTGTGTGTGCAGGTTGTTTTGAGTGCTGTATTAGATGTCTGGGCGGCGTGCCGTACGCGTCTCTGGTGGCCACCATCCTGTGCTTCTCCGGCGTGGCGCTCTTCTGCGGCTGTGGACACGTGGCTCTGACAGGAACCGTCACCATTCTGGAGAACCACTTCTCCAAGATCACCGCAGACCACGCCATGCTGACCGACATGTGAGTGACGAGGAACCTGGGAAAACACCGTCAAAATTGTGGAATATTATTAGATATTAAACTAGCTGTTTTCTCTGTGAATATCTGTTAAACTGTAATTCATTTCTGTGATCAAAGCTGTATTTTCAGCATCATTACTCCAGTCTTCAGTGTCACATGATCTTCAGAAATCATAATAATATACTGATTTACTGCTCAAGAAACATTTCTGATTATTATCAATATTGAAAACATTATGCTGCTGATTTTTTTTTGTGTGGAAACTGATAAATTTTAATATTTCAGGATTCACAGATGAATAGAAAGTTCAAAAGAACAGCATTTATTTGAAACGTCTTTATTGTCACTTTACTGTCACACAATTTAATGTTTAATTTATTTATTTAATTTACCCAATTTTTCAACATTTTGATAATAATAAGAAATATTTCTTGAGCAGCAAATCAGCATATTAGAATTATTTCTGAAGATTATTAATGATGCTGAAAATTCAGCTTTGATCACAGAAATAAATTACATTTTAACATATATTCACATTGAAAACAGCTATTTTAATTTGTTATAATATTTCACAATTTACTGTATTTTTATTAAAAAAAACGCATCTTTGGTGAGCAGATGAGACATTTTAAAAACATTACAAAATCTAAATTATTCCAAACTTTTGACTGGTTGTGTATATATTTTAAATTATACTTTCATAAATATTCAACCCCATTTCTTATGTATTTGTGTTTAATATCTTGCAATCTACTAACATCATGAAGAAATACTTTAATAAAAAAAAAATTCCACATTACTGTAATGAGAATACTATTTTTTATTACAGTAATGAGATTTTGGAGGGAAATGTGCATAATTGTCATGAAAGATTAAAATTTTAGAACCATTAGAACCAAAATATAATTTTGTTTATTCTGTTTTTTTATGTATTTTTTTTTTGGACATTAAAGACATTTTTTTTAAGGATGAATCTGTTCGATTTTTGTAAATGCATCTGTCAACAGAAGACGGTCTTACAGATGTTAAAAAGACATGGATTTAATTAAAGCCTCATGGGAAGATATAATTAGATTTTCCAGGAAATCATGCACTGAATTGAATGCATTTTCTTAAAGTTTTCCTGGTCATTCAACATCCACTGATTCCCGGTTTATTTTATCTGTCTGAGCCTCTTAAAATGAAAAGACTCACCTGTTATGAGTAATTCTTGGCAGTTGTTGTGTGTTCAGTTCAATCTGCTCACATCTGTTGATGATTTCTCAGCACTTCACATTTGTTTTGTTCTCCATCTCGAGACTTTAATTAAAGTCACATGCAGTTATGATATGTTCTCAAACAATGCTGAGTCTTCAGGACAGAGGTTAATTGCAGAATCACCTTGCACTAACCACGCACGCACGCACACACACTCACTCTCAATCTCACACACTCTCACTCTCACACACACTCACACACGCTCACTCTCACTCTCACACACGCTCCCTCACACGCTCACTCTCACGCTCTCACACTCACTCTCACACTCACTCTCAATCTCACACACTCTCTCTCACACACACTCACACACGCTCCCTCACACGCTCACACTCACTCGCACACTCACGTCTCACACTCACTGCTCACTTCACACGCAATCTCACACCTCACCTCCTCTCACGCACACCTCACACGCTCACGCTCTCACACTCACTCTCAATCTCACACACTCTCACTCTCACACACACTCCCTCACACGCTCCCTCACACGCTCACTCTCACGCTCTCACACTCACTCTCAATCTCACACACTCTCACTCTCACACACACTCACACATGCTCCCTCACACGCTCACGCTATCTCACGCTCTCACATCTGGTTTCCACTTCTCAATCTCACACACTCACGTTTTATACTTACAAACACACTCACACTCACTCTCACGCTCCCTCACATGCTCACTCTCACGCTCTCACACTCACGCTCCTTCAAACGCTCACTAGTCGCTTTACAAGCTCCTCACACCAACACAGCTCACCACACACACACTCACTCACTTCACTCACTCTCACACTCACGCTCTCTCTCACGCACACTCACGCTCACACACACGCTCACGCACATTCTCACGCTCACTCACTCTCTCACACGCACGCACACACGCACACACACTCTCACACTCACTCTTTCACTCACTCAGCTCTCACACTCACGCTCACTCTCACACTCTCACATGCTCACGCTCTCTCTCTCGCTCACGCACACTCACGCTCACACACATTCTCACTCACACTCACACACTCTCATTCACACTCATACACACACACTCTCACACTCTCTCTCACACTCACTCTCACACTCACACACACACACACACACACACACACACACACACACACACACTGGTGATTTCATTCAGAAGATGCTCCAGATGGTCTGAACAGAAACTAAACACACAGAAGCAGTAACATCTGTGAAATCTCCTCGTCTCTTCTGCAGAATCCAGCTCATGCAGTACGTCATCTACGGTATCGCCTCCTTCTTCTTTCTGTACGGCATCATTCTGCTCGCCGAGGGCTTTTACACCACCAGCGCCGTCAAAGAGCTCCACAGCGAGTTCAAGACCACCGTCTGCGGACGCTGCATCAGCGGGATGGTACGAAACCCCCTGCAGATATACGGATTAATAATACAATCAAATAAAATAGAATGGATAACAATAAAAATATATATTTAATACTAAACCTCTCTAAATCCTCCTCTCTCTCTCTCTCTCCTCTCACTCTCACGCTCTCACTCTCTCTCTCTCTCTCTCTCTCTCTCTCTCTCTCTCTCCCTCTCTCTCTCTCCTCTCTCTCCTCTCTCTCCCTCTCCTCTCTCTCTCTCTCCTCTCTCTCTCTCTCTCCCTCTCACTCTCACTCTCTCCCTCTCTCTCTCTCTCTCTCGTCTCTCTCTCTGTCTCTCTCTCCTCTCCCTCTCTCTCTCTCTCTCTCTCCCTCTCTACTCTCACTCTCTCCTCTCTCTCTCACTCTCTCTCTCTCTCTCTCTCTCTCTCCCTCTCACACTCACGCTCTTCACTCTCTCACTCTCTCTCTCTCTCTCTCTCTCTCTCTCAGCTCTCACTCTCCTCTCTCTCTGCTCTCACCGTCACGTCTCACTCTCATCTCTCTACTCTCTCTCTCACTTCTCATCACCATCTCACCTGCAATCGTCCCTCTCCTCTCACCCTCTACAACCTTCTCTCTATCAGTCTCTCTCGCTCGTCCTTCCTCTCACAACGCTGTGCTCCTCTCTATCTCGATGCAGGTATTATTCCTGGAAGCAACACCAGGCAAAGCTTGCGGCTCAACGCTAGGTGATATATGCAACACCAGCGAGGTACAAAAACACATTTGCCCACGCTAGTTCATTCTTGTCTCGCATATCAATATACTCTCCTCATCTCTTCTTCTCTATCTTCATATATCTAATCTTCTCTCACTCTACTTCTCTCACTTCATTCTCTTCACTCTCACTTCCACTCTCCCTCATCTCTCTCTAATTCAAATAAGCTTTATTAGCATGACTGCGTAGCACAATGTTGCCATATATACAGTATATACAACAATAACATAGGTAAATAAATAGCAACATAAATAATAAATAAAATCAAAATCATTCTAAATAAATGAAAAGATTAAGTTGGTCAGTATCAAGTGATTCATGTTGAACATCTAACATTGTGAATGGTTAACACAGCTCGCTCTCTCTCTCTCAGTTTGTGTTCCTGACGTATATCCTGGGCATCGCCTGGCTCGGGGTTTTCGGCTTCTCAGCGGTTCCCGTGTTTCTTTTCTATAACATGTGGTCGACCTGCGCTGCCATGCGTTCACCGATGGCCAACCTGACCTCCGTCGACAGCATCTGTGTGGATGTGCGGCAGTACGGTACGAGACTCTGAATATGACATAATCAAGCATTCCCTGCGAATCAGTCCCTTACTGCACTATAAACGCTGTTGATCGGGGTTTGAGTTGTGTTTGTTAATGTTGTTTGTATGTCGATGCAGGTATTATTCCGTGGAACGCAACACCAGGCAAAGCTTGCGGCTCAACGCTAGGTGATATATGCAACACCAGCGAGGTACAAAAACACATTTGCCACGCTAGTTCATTGACTTTGTCGTACAGCATATACATAATGATAGTTCTACCTGCATTATCATTCATTTTAATAAATAATAATAATAATTACAAATGTCATGTTTTTCACCATTAATTTTATTTGTGATGGAATGTTTATTTTCATTTGGTTAGTTCTTTTTAATTTAATTAAATATTTAATTAAAAAAAATTTTTTTTTGCTTGCTTTTTCCTCAATTTTTTTTGCAATGTATTTTTTTTTTATTTTAGTATTATTAAATAATATATTTAATTTTTTACTAATATCTTCATTTTCATTATACATTTTATTTGTAATTTACTGTCTATTTTAATTTGAGTTATTTTTATTTAGTATTTAATTTAGTATTTTTTTATTTATTAAATAATAATTATATATATTTTTTATTTGCAATGTATTTTTTTTCATTTGGTTAGTTATTTTTTATTTTAATATTATTAAATAATGTATTTTATTTTTTGCTAATATCATGATTTTCATTATACATTTTATTTGTAATTTAATGTCTATTTTTATTTAAATAATTTTTATTTAGTATTATTTAATTTAGTATTTCTTAATTTATTAAATAATATAATTATTATTATATATATTTTTTGCAATGTATTTTTTTTTCATGTGGTTAGTTATTTTATTTAAAAATATATTTAATTTTTTACTAATCTTGCTTTTCATTATACATTTTATTTGTAATTTAATGTCTATTTTAATTTAAATTATTTTTTTGTAATATGTAATATTTTTTTATTTATTAAATAATAATAGTAATAATTTATTTTTACAATATACTTGTACAGTGAAATGGTATGGCCACAGCAGTGAGGTATGAGAACACCTGAGTCTCTCGCACTGGTTTATTTGTGGTCCAGCAGTGGATATAAATGATCTCCCGGTTGTCTGTTGCAGTTCTATCTGTCTTATCATCTGTATATCGTCGCCTGTGCCGGAGCCGGGGCGACCGTCATTGCTCTGGTAAGCGGATGATTGTTTTATGGTCAGATATATGGGGTGTTTGTTCCTCTTCCTCCTCTTTTTATCCCTTCATCCCAGCACCATCTACTGCAAACCATGTGCTTTAAGCCCCTGATCTAAGGGTAGTTTTGTGACGGCGTCCCAGCAGTCCACTTGAGATGATTTGATGCATGCATGTAAATAACTGACAAATCAGCTAGTGGGACGTCAGCCATAGAAGCTCAATTTCTATTCACATACTTTACTGATACCTGAAGGGAAGTTTAGTCTCATTGTATCTGCAAAAACAAGACATTGCAGCTTAAGACAAAGGATTGAACACCTCCGCACTAGTTCAGTGCTATTATAATCAATACAGCTGTCAGTACTGGACGCGTCTGGTGTCACACATCAGCTGATGGACGGCCTGGTCCTCTAGTGACCCTGTAAAAGAAAAAGTCCATTTTAGTTCAAATCTTTAGTTTTTTCATTTGATTTAATTTGATTAAATGTCTTTTTTTTTTACAAATGTCATGCTTTTAACTATAATACTGTAATCTAACTATAATATACAGTAAATATATATTTAAATAATATATACCAAATATTTGATTTGTAATGTTTTTATTTAATTATTTCTTTATTTAATATTAAATAAAAAAATAAATATCATGATATTCACTATCAATTTTGTTATGCATTTTCATTACATTTTTATATTTTCAAAATGTAATTTAATAATAATTTAATTTTCAATTAATTGTATTTCAAATTTTATTTGTAATGTTTATTTTAATAATCCTTTTTTATTTAAAATGTATTACATGCTAATTTAACAATTTACATAAATTATTGATTAATTAATTAATTATTTTTTCCCCAAAATGTCTTGCTTTTCGCTATAAATTTGATTTGTAATGTAATTTTTATTTTATTAAATAATATTTATTTTTAAACAAATATCATGCTTTTCACTAAAATATTAATTGTACTATAAAGTTTAATGTTATTTCTTTATTTAAATTATTAAATATTTTAATTGTGTGTGTGTGTGTGTATATATATTGTATATATATATATATATACACCTTGCTTTTTATTATACATTTTATTTGTGTTGTATTTTTATTTAATATTATTGTATAATTATTTGATACAAAATCATGCTTTTCACCCCCAAAAATGTACTGTTTATTTTAGTTTAATTTTGTCTTTATGTAATTTATTAAATAAGTATTAAATTGTTCATTTTATATATATATATATATATACACATATATACATTATTTTATATTTTTTTTTCTAAATATGGTTCTTTTCACTATAACTTTAATTTGTAATGTAATTTTATAATCTATTCTATAAATGTAAATAACTCCTGGCTGTTAAGTCAAAGCAGCTTGTGATGTTTCTGCTCTCTGGTCTACTAATTTAAATATTGTTTCTGAAGTGTTTATATTAATTTGCAGCTATTCTAAAAACCCATGTGAAGTCAGTTTTAATGAGTTTCAGTTGAAAATGTCATTTTAATTGACTGTTACAGCCGATTGGTCCTCAGACGCTCCCAGTGTTGACGAATGAATTTCAGGACTTGTTTCATTAATTTGGCGTCTGATGTTTGTGCTTTCTCTTCCACCAGCTCATCTACATGATGGCTACCACGTATAACTTTGCTGTTTTGAAGTTTAAGAGTCGAGAGGACTGCTGCACTAAATTTTAACGCAGTTGCATGAAAGTGCCTAGAATGAGCAGCCACTGACAATATGGACTAAAATAATAGAAACCAGAGACTCCTTTCATTGCTTTGACATGTAATGTGTAAATATAGGACTGTACACGGAGCTGTAAACATGACCGTGCTGTTATCCAGACTTTGCCTTCGTTTCTGCCACCGCTAGAAAACATTCATTAGAAGCCTCGTTAAATTCCTCCGACAATCTCTGTCTAACGAACAGATGCACAGCGGATCAGAAAAGCATGTTCTCAAGAGAGATGCAAAGATTGAAGACTGATATAATACTGACTGAATATATATATACAGTATATACGCACACGCATACATACACCACTGGTCAAAAGTTCATTAAAAAAGAATGCATATTAGAAGAAATCATTTATTATCAATTATGATTAACAGTCGTGCTGCACAATATTTGTGTGGAAACTGATGCATTTGATTTTTCAGGATTCACAGATCAATAGAAAGTTCAGAAGAACAGCATTTATTTAAAACATAAATCTACTGTAACATTTTGATCAATTTAATGTGTCATTGATGAATGAAAGTGTTTTTATTATAATTTTTGTACTTATTCCAAACTTTTAAAAGTTAGTGTATCACATTTTCCAAAAAATATTGTGCAGCACGACTAGTTTTCAACATTGATAATAATCAGAAATGTTTCTTGAGTAAATCAGTATATTATTATGATTTCTGAAGATCATGTGACACTGAAGACTGCAGTAATGATGCTGAAAATACACAGAAATAAATTACAGTTTAACAGACATTCACATAGAAAACAGATATTTTATACTGCAAAAATATTTCACAATTTTTACTGTACTTGATTAATCAAATAAAAGCAGCCTTGCTGAGAAGAAGATGCTTATTTAATAAAAAAAATCACAATTATTCCAGTCTTTCGACTGGTGGTGTACATCAAATATAGAATGATTTCTCTGATTTAATTATTGTCTTTTCATGAATTTAAGCAAATAACTTACACACATCTCAAAACACATCTGCTATGAACTCTGAGGTGTAATGTCTTTATGGAGAAAATTCATCTGATTGTGCTAATAGAATCTGTTGTGTTTTATTTGGGGGGGGGGGTAATATTTTTTTCTAAAGTCCTAATTTTTCTGACTTTTGCCAGTTGTGCCAGTGTTCAGACCGGTTTACAGTTCTCCGTGTTGTTTTATCATTTCTACTCATTTGTTTGAAGCAGTATTATGAAGATCGTTGGTATTTTAATCTTTATGAACTCGCTAGATGTCCGTGTACAGCTTCACAACTAACATAGTTCTTTAGTTTGCATAAATATGATTTGATTAATATGTTTTACAGTACTGTTATTTTAAACACAGACCTTTCACTGTCAACAGAGTGAAAAAAACCATAAAAACAAGTAAATAATTCTTAAAACATCAATATTGAGTTGCATTATCTGTAAAACCAGATTTAATTCAAAACTGCATTTCTATTATCAGAACGCAATACAGCAGATCCTTTCATGTTTTATTATATGATGTGCTCATAACAATGTCTGCTTTACTATTAATAAATAAACTAAATCATCTGTCAGCTGGAACGACCTATGTGTGATTTGATCATTAATAAAACCGTTAAGATTGTGATTAGTGACAGAAGCACATGGGTTTGTGCCGAACGCTTCATTATATGATTGTGACTTTTGAAAGGCAATAAATGCATTCATTTACAGATTTAATCAGCTACAAATCTGGCCTTTTAATATCACGCTAACATTCAAAGATCCTGTTAAACTTCTATTAAAAACTAGGTGTTTTCGGGTTGCCAAGACTAGCAAAAACATGCATTTACCTGCTTTTCACAGTGGCTTTAAATGTGACTAATACAGACAGGGTTTAAAGTGTTAAAATGTGCTCATCCTCAGGTCATCCAAGATGAAGATGAGTTTGTTTCTTCATCAGGTTTGGAGAAAATGTGTCTCAGCAATGGATGCTCTGCAGTGAATGGGTGCCGTCAGAATGAGTCTGATAAAAACATCACAATAATCCACAGTCCATCAGTTAACATCTGGAGAAGACAAAAGCAAACATTACTTGTGGATTATTGTGATGTTTTTATCAGACTCTCATTCTGACGGCACCCATTCACTTCCATTGCTGAGACACATTTCTCCAAACCTGATGAAGAAACAAACTCATCCTGATCTTGGATAGACCTGAGGATGAGCACATGATCAGAAAGTGTTCATGTTTGGGTGAAGTAATAAGGTAATATTCTTGGATAGTCTGAGGATGAACACATGATCAGAAAGTGTTCATGTTTGGGTGAAGTAATAAGGTAATATTCTTGGATAGTCTGAGGATGAACACATGATCAGAAAGTGTTCATGTTTGGGTGAAGTAATAAGGTAATATTCTTGGATAGACCTGAGGATGAGCACATGATCAGAAAGTGTTCATGTTTGGGTGAAGTAATAAGGTAATATTCTTGGATGGACCTGAGGATGAACACATGATCAGAAAGTGTTCATGTTTGGGTGAAGTAATAAGGTAATATTCTTGGATAGTCTGAGGATGAACACATGATCAGAAAGTGTTCATGTTTGGGTGAAGTAATAAGGTAATATTCTTGGATAGGACTGAGGATTGAGCACATGATCAGAAAGTGTTCATGTTTGGGTGAAGTAATAAGGTAATATTCTTGGATAGACCTGAGGATGAGCACATGATCAGAAAGTGTTCATGTTTGGGTGAAGTAATAAGGTAATATTCTTGGATGGACCTGAGGATGAACACATGATCAGAAAGTGTTCATGTTTGGGTGAAGTAATAAGGTAATATTCTTGGATGGACCTGAGGATGAACACATGATCAGAAAGTGTTCATGTTTGGGTGAAGTAATAAGGTAATATTCTTGGATGGACCTGAGGTTGAGCACATGATCAGAAAGTGTTCATGTTTGGGTGAAGTAATAAGGTAATATTCTTGGATAGTCTGAGGATGAACACATGATCAGAAAGTGTTCATGTTTGGGTGAAGTAATAAGGTAATATTCTTGGATGGACCTGAGGATGAGCACATGATCAGAAAGTGTTCATGTTTGGGTGAAGTAATAAGGTAATATTCTTGGATAGACCTGAGGATGAACACATGATCAGAAAGTGTTCATGTTTGGGTGAAGTAATAAGGTAATATTCTTGGATAGACCTGAGGATGAACACATGATCAGAAAGTGTTCATGTTTGGGTGAAGTAATAAGGTAATATTCTTGGATAGTCTGAGGATGAACACATGATCAGAAAGTGTTCATGTTTGGGTGAAGTAATAAGGTAATATTCTTGGATGGACCTGAGGATGAGACACATGATCAGAAAGTGTTCATGTTTGGGTGAAGTAATAAGGTAATATTCTTGGATGGACCTGAGGATGAACACATGATCAGAAAGTGTTCATGTTTGGGTGAAGTAATAAGGTAATATTCTTGGATGGACCTGAGGATGAACACATGTTCAGAAAGTGTTCATGTTTGGGTGAAGTAATAAGGTAATATTCTTGGATGGACCTGAGGATGAACACATGATCAGAAAGTGTTCATGTTTGGGTGAAGTAATAAGGTAATATTCTTGGATGGACCTGAGGATGAGCACATGTTCAGAAAGTGTTCATGTTTGGGTGAAGTAATAAGGTAATATTCTTGGATAGACCTGAGGATGAGCACATGATCAGAAAGTGTTCATGTTTGGGTGAAGTAATAAGGTAATATTCTTGGATAGACCTGAGGATGAACACATGATCAGAAAGTGTTCATGTTTGGGTGAAGTAATAAGGTAATATTCTTGGATAGTCTGAGGATGAACACATGATCAGAAAGTGTTCATGTTTGGGTGAAGTAATAAGGTAATATTCTTGGATAGACCTGAGGATGAGCACATGATCAGAAAGTGTTCATGTTTGGGTGAAGTAATAAGGTAATATTCTTGGATAGACCTGAGGATGAGCACATGTTCAGAAAGTGTTCATGTTTGGGTGAAGTAATAAGGTAATATTCTTGGATAGACCTGAGGATGAACACATGATCAGAAAGTGTTCATGTTTGGGTGAAGTAATAAGGTAATATTCTTGGATAGGACCTGAGGATGAGCACATGTTCAGAAAGTGTTCATGTTTGGGTGAAGTAATAAGGTAATAATGCTGCGTGTGAACGTGACTCTTATGTTACACCAGACTCAGCATCATCGTCTGAGCGCTCAGATTGCATGCTTCATCTCTCGTGATTGATTTAATATTCCTCTGTAGTTTTGCCTTTATAAAAATAAACCTACTTTGTGTACCAATGATCCTCGGTGGTGTTTATTGAGCGGTTCAGTTTTGTTTTTCATACTAACCCTCATTTAAAGCTTGGCTTTGCCCCCCCCCCCCCCCCGCCCCCCCCCCCCCGTCCCTTCATATGAGTGCGTATGAATGTGTTTTCAATATGTATTCATGTTCATTCATAACCGTCTGTCTAGACATGAACAGTTACTCGCTGTCGTGTTGTTTCAAAGCTGTGCTGTTATTATGGGCTGTATTATGCTCTTTCCCCTTCACAGTGAGCACATATAGTGCATAACTAATTCAATTTCAGCCTTTTTATTGCTCAAAACATCACATGACTCCAGAAGACATGGAATATAATGTGCAACTGTTATGATACTTTTGAACTTTTTTGTTTTTGTATTGAAGAGATTTATTATTTTATTTGTAGCAAGGCCATTCATATTTTTTAATTCACTCCAAAAACCCTGTGAATATTAAATTATTATGACTATGTAAGTAGCACAAGTCTCACGTTATTACAATACTTGGACAGAACTGTGTAGTTTTTAACACAAAGTATATGATCGCTCAGCTCTTTATGATAAAGTTGAAGAAGTATGAACCAGGGTTGTTCTAGTTAACAAATTAAAAACATAAAAAACTTTAGCTGAACTGAAATACAATTATTTTTTAGGTACAATGAAGTTAAAAGTTATACAATGTAATAGTTATTTAAAACTAAATAATGTTTTGTCATTCAGTTTTTTTTTTACTTTTATAATTTTTCTTATTTCGAGTGGCTATTATTATTTGATTAAGTTTTAGTTATTGCAGTACATCAAGTTAAACTGAAGGAAAATGTGAAATGTTACCTAGGCAACTAGCTTCAATAGTTTTTATTCCTTTTCACTATTTTTTATTTAAAACGGATCCTGAGAAATAAATAATAAAATAACAGCATGCACGTTTGAGACATGAGGGCGAGTACGTGTTCGTTTATGGATCATTTATTCCTTTATAATGAGTGTTGTGTTGTATCTTGTGACGTGTGTGTGGTGTGTGTGAGACTGTGTGTGTGTGTGTGCGAGCGTGTGTGTGTCTGTGCGAGCGTGTGTGTGTCTGTGCGAGTGTGTTTGTGTCTGTGCGAGTGTGTGTGTATTGTGTGTGTTTGAGTGTGTGTGTGTGTGTGTGTGTGTGTGTGTGTGTGTGTGTGTGTGTCTGTGTGTGTGTGTGTGTGTGTGTGTGTGTGTGTGTGTCTGTGCGAGTTGTGTGTGTGTTTGAGTGTGTGTGTGTGTGTCTGTGCGAGTGTGTGTCTGTGTGTGCGAGTGTGTGTGTGTGTGTGTCTGTGTTTGTGTGTGTGTGTGTGTGTCTGTGTTTGAGTGTGTGTGTGCGTGTGTGTGTCTGTGTGAGTGTGTGTGTGTTTGTCTGTGTTTGAGTGTGTGTGTGTGTCTGTGCAAGTGTGTGTGTGTGTCTGTGTTTGAGTGTGTGTGCATGCGTGTGTGTGTGTCTGTGTGTGTGTGTGTGTTTGAGCAAATTTGTGTGTCTGTGTGTGTGTGTGTGAGACTGCGAGTGTGTGTGTGTGTGTGTGTGTGTTTGTCTGTGTTTGAGTGTGTGTGTGTGTTTGTGTGTGTGTGTTTGTGTGTGTGTGTGTGTGTGTGTTTGTCTGTGCGAGTGTGTGTGTCTGTGTTTGAGTGTGTGTGTGTCTGTGTTTGAGTGTGTGTGTGTCTGCGTTTGAGTGTGTGTGTGTCTGCGAGTGTGTGTTGTGTGCGCGTGTGTGTTGTCGAGTGTGGCTCTGTGGCGTTGTTAACCTGCTGACGGGCATCACCTCGCCCTCTCTTACAGATCCATTATCTAATGATCCTTTCTGCAAACTGGGCCTACCTAAAGGACGCCAGTCACTTGCATGCGTACCAAGACATCAAAATGAAGGAGGAGCGGGAGCTGCAGGACATCCAGTCACGCTCCAAAGAGTGCCTGAACTCCTACTCGTAAGGAGGATTAACACTGCCAACCAACCGACCACTAACCAGCCCTAACTCACTAACCCGCTCCGCTAACCAGCAGTCTGTCCATCATCCCTCGTCACGCTCTCGCTCTGCTCTCAGCGGAAATACAAACCAGATTCTGTTCATACCCAGATGAGTAAACATTTCTATTATACAAGTACGGGATTATTTGACATTAGACATAACATGCAAAACATGTTTATAAAGCAAGTGCATCTTCTCAAAATCTGAAAACATTCCCTGTCATTTTTTGAAGAGAAATAATGGAAGGATCCTTCTGAACTAAATTCGGCTGGTTGTCTTTGAATGCGTGGATTTGTTGATGAGAAATATGTGTTGTTTGGAGATAGTGTGTGAACCGAACACAATGATATTTTGCGTGTTTGTTTCAGCCAGTGGCATCTGGTGGGAGCTTGTTTCCGACGCGGGGTAATAAAGGGACTTTTTGTCCCATAATTCTGACTTTTTTCTTGCAATTCTGAGAAAAATGTGCGATGTCAGAAATGCGAGATAAAAAAATTACAATTAAAAAGCATTGTTTTCTTTCCTGTAGCAACAACAATTTGTGAGATTTGTCAGAATTGTGAGACGCAAACTTGAAATAGTGAGTTTATAACGTGCAATAAACTCGTTATTGTTTATTTTATCGTCGATAATTGTTTATTATCGTTATTTTCTTCACTTGTGAGAAAAAAAAATCTGAATTTTGAGAAAAAAATTCTGAGATAAACCCAAAACTGCAAGATAGTCAAAATT
>CM049827.1:352169-354669 GCA_027422435.1 Schizopygopsis pylzovi | reverse complement strand
TATTATGGGTGTTTGAAAATGATCTTTCATGCAGCAAGCGAATGAAAACATCCTGCAAAGAAAGTGCACGTGTATAAAGTGTATTATTGGGCCTCATTTACGAAACGAACACACGACGGTCTTTTCTACGCAGAACGTGGAATTGATCTCAATATGGACACGAGCGCTGGCTACGATCAATCTCACGTCAGGTCCGAGCTCGTGTAGTTTAGCGTTAGCCTGAACCTGCGTGCAGCATAGACAACTTCAGAGGATTGCATTGTATTCATTTAGATTATTTTCTTTTTTTCTACAGGGCTCGATCTCTATATATGCACAAATAGCAGCATAGACAACAGACCGGGAGGAATATCGTCGTATATATCACGCGCCTGCGAATGGAGAAAAACTGACATTATAAAATAAACAGGGCGACACGAAATATATTTCTCTGAATTAACAGAATAACAAAATAAAAACAGTGCGACAAGTATAGGCCACTTTTGTTTTTATGACACGAATGCATTTTATGTGTTTTCTTTATTAAAAAAAAAAAATAATGATCACGAGCTGTCTCACACACAACATTCAAGCCATTAATCAAACTAAACACTTGAACACTGTTCAATTTACAACGTCCACTTTAAAATCAGCGCCGAAATATTTGTGCACGTGAACTCTGTCGTAAGTTGATTTCTGCGTTCGTTTCTACGTTAGATTGATAAATGAGGCCCGTTGTGTCTCAAAAGAACGAGTCGTGTTTAAAACCAATCACTGTTTCACGTCAACATGAAGAATTTGCATATCCCCGCCCACTTGTTGGTCTGAATGAAAATGCAAATTAATTCTTTTCCACTAGGTGCCGCTTTTGGAGCGTTAATAATATCTGTTTCCCGGCAACGCTGTACACAAAACAGCACAAACACTGCTTTATCAGGCGTGATCCAATCGACCAATCAGGGAAGAGTAGAGTCACGCAGAGGCGGGGTTTGGAAAAATGAATCGTTTGGGAGTCGTTGAGCAAATAAGGTAAAAATAAATGCATTTTACCGCAAGCAAGTTTTTAACTTAACATCACCTTTTAGGGACTCCCAAAAGCAACTAGAATTTACAACCATAAGCGGGATTAAAAATTAATGTTGCAGTCTGAGCATAGTTTGTCTATCAAAGCTTCAGTGTTTTCTTTTAACTAGCATCATGTCTACCTGTTGCTTGTCTCCCACACACAGAACATCAATTCTTCTTAATCAAATAAACACTTACACTTCAATATTACAACGTCACTTAAACCAGCCCGACATGTGAGTCACTGACAGCTCTGTCCAGTTCTCCCTGCGTCTCGCTCTTCTGACGTTCATCGTAACATCCTCCGTTGCTCCTCCAGCACTAAACATCTTTACACTAACACACACACACATCACACATACACACACACACGATGAAGAGCATCACATTGAGTCATGAGTCAAATGAGCGTCTTCACATCTGTGTGTTGACTCCTGGAAGCTGTCTTCCGAGACACACTCTGATCCACAGACAGCACTGAAACACCTTATCACACACACATCACACACACAGGACAGACGGATGAAGAGGTCACATGAATCACATGAGCGTCACCTTGTGATGACTCCTGGAGCTTCTCGAGGTACACACTCTCTGATCCACAGACAGCACTGAACACTTTTACACACTCACACACTGACTCATCACACGTACTAGGGCTCCCAAAAGCAACTATCACATGTCTCACTGTACATCTCGAGGACACACTCCTGATCCACAGACAGCACTGACAACCACCACCCACACTCAGCCCCACACACACACACATGAGGCGTCCCATGATCGTCACATGAGCGTCTCACCTGTGTGTGACTCCTGAGCTTCTCGAGGACACACTCCTCTGCTCCACAGACAGCACTGAACACACACACACACACACACACACACACACACACACACACACACACACAGAGGGATGAAGAGCGTCACATGAGCGTCTCACCTGTGTGTGACTCCTGGAGCTTCTCGAGGACACACTCCTGATCCACAGACAGCACTGAACACACACACACACACACACACACACACAGACGGATGAAGAGCGTCACATGATCAGTCACATGAGCATCTCGAGGACACACTCCTGATCCACAGACAGCACTGACACACACACACACACACACACACACACACACACGGATGAAGAGCGTCACATGATCAGTCACATGACCGTCTCACCTGTGTGTGACTCCTGGAGCTTCTCGAGGACACACTCCTGATCCACAGACAGCACTGAACACACACACACACACACACACACACACACACACACACAGACGGATGAAGAGTGTCACATGATCAGTCACATGAGCGTCTCGAGGACACACTCCTGATCCACAGACAGCACTGAACACACACACACACACGGATGAAGAGCGTCACATGATCAGTCACATGAGCGTCTCACCTGTGTGTGACTCCTGGAGCTTCTCGAGGACACACTCCTGATCCACAG
>CM049827.1:337169-347169 GCA_027422435.1 Schizopygopsis pylzovi | reverse complement strand
AACTCTACAGACCGACCGAACTCTACAGACCGACCGAACTCTACAGACCGACCGAACTCTACAGACCGAACTCTACAGACCGACCGAACTCTACCGACCGACCGAACTCTACCGACCGACCGAACTCTACCGACCGACCGAACTCTACCGACCGACCGAACTCTACCGACCGAGCGAACTCTACCGACCGAGCGAACTCTACCGACCGACCGAACTCTACCGACCGACCGAACTCTATCGACCGACCGAACTCTACCGACCGACCGAACTCTATCGACCGACCGACCGAACTCTGCAGACGGACCGAACTCTACAGACCGACCGAACTCTACCGACCGAACTCTACCGACCGATCGAACTCTACCGACCGACCGAACTCTACCGACCGAACTCTACAGACCGACCGAACTCTACAGACCGACCGAACTCTACCGACCGACCGAACTCTACCGACCGACCGAACTCTACCGACCGACCGAACTCTACCGACCGAACTCTACAGACCGACCGAACTCTACAGACCGACCGAACTCTACAGACCGACCGAACTCCACCGACCGAACTCTACCGACCGAACTCTACCGACCGACCGAACTCTACCGACCGACCGAACTCTACAGACCGACCGAACTCTACAGACCGACCGAACTCTACAGACCGACCGAACTCTACAGACCGACCGAACTCTACAGACCGAACTCCACCGACCGAACTCCACCGACCGACCGAACTCTACCGACCGACCGAACTCTACCGACCGAGCGAACTCTACCGACCGACCGAACTCTACCGACCGACCGAACTCGACCGACCGACCGAACTCTACCGACCGACCGAACTCTACCGACCGACCGAACTCTATCGACCGACCGAACTCTACCGACCGACCGAACTCTACCGACCGACCGAACTCTATCGACCGACCGACCGAACTCTGCAGACCGACCGAACTCTACAGACCGACCGAACTCTACCGACCGAACTCTACCGACCGACCGAACTCTACCGACCGACCGAACTCTACCGACCGACCGAGCTCTACCGACCGAACTCTACAGACCGACCGAACTCTACAGACCGACCGAACTCTACAGACCGACCGAACTCCACCGACGAACTCTACCGACCGACCGAACTCTACCGACCGAACTCTACAGACCGACCGAACTCTACAGACCGAACGAACTCTACAGACCGACCGAACTCTACAGACCGACCGAACTCTACAGACCGAACTCCACCGACCGAACTCCACCGACCGACCGAACTCTACCGACCGACCGAACTCCACCGACCGAGCGAACTCTACCGACCGACCGAACTCTACCGACCGACCGAACTCTACCGACCGACCGAACTCTACCGACCGACCGAACTCTACCGACCGACCGAACTCTATCGACCGACCGAACTCTACCGACCGACCGAACTCTACCGACCGACCGAACTCTACCGACCGACCGAACTCTACCGACCGACCGAACTCTACCGACCGAACTCTACAGACCGACCGAACTCTACAGACCGACCGAACTCTACAGACCGACCGATCTCCACCGACGAACTCTACCGACCGAACTCTACCGACCGACCGAACTCTACCGACCGAACTCTACAGACCGACCGAACTCTACAGACCGACCGAACTCTACAGACCGAACTCCACCGACCGAACTCCACCGACCGACCGAACTCCACCGACCGACCGAACTCCACCGACCGACCGAACTCCACCGACCGACCGAACTCCACCGACCGACCGAACTCTACCGACCGACCGAACTCTACCGACCGACCGAACTCTACCGACCGACCGAACTCTATCGACCGACCGAACTCTACCGACCGACCGACCGAACTCTGCAGACCGACCGAACTCTACCGACCGACCGAACTCTACCGACCGACCGAACTCTACCGACCGACCGAACTCTACAGACCGACCGAACTCTACAGACCGACCGAACTCTACAGACCGACCGAACTCCACCGACGAACTCTACCGACCGAACTCTACCGACCGACCGAACTCTACCGACCGAACTCTACAGACCGACCGAACTCTACAGACCGACCGAACTCTACAGACCGACCGAACTCTACAGACCGAACGAACTCTACAGACCGACCGAACTCTACAGACCGACCGAACTCTACAGACCGAACTCTACCGACCGACCGAACTCTACCGACCGACCGAACTCTACCGACCGACCGAACTCTACCGACCGAACTCTACAGACCGACCGAACTCTACAGACCGACCGAACTCCACCGACCGAACTCTACCGACCGACCGAACTCTACCGACCGAACTCTACAGACCGACCGAACTCTACAGACCGAACGAACTCTACAGACCGACCGAACTCTACAGACCGACCGAACTCTACAGACCGAACTCCACCGACCGAACTCCACCGACCGACCGAACTCTACCGACCGGCCGAACTCTACAGACAGACCGAACTCTACCGACAGACCGAACTCTACCGACAGACCGAACTCTACCGACCGACCGAACTCTACCGACCGACCGAACTCTACCGACCGACCGAACTCTACCGACCGGCCGAACTCTACAGACAGACCGAACTCTACCGACCGAACGAACTCTACCGACCGAACTCTACAGACCGACCGAACTCCACCGACCGGCCGAACTCCACCGACCGGCCGAACTCTACAGACCGGCCGAACTCTACAGACAGACCGAACTCTACCGACCGACCGAACTCTACCGACCGACCGAACTCTACCGACCGACCGAACTCTACCGACCGTCCGAACTCTACCGACCGACCGAACTCTACCGACCGACCGAACTCTACCGACCGTCCGAACTCTACCGACCGACCGAACTCTACCGACCGACCGAACTCTACAGACCGACCGAACTCTACAGACCGACCGAACTCTACAGACCGACCGAACTCTACCGACCGAACTCTACCGACCGACCGAACTCTACCGACCGACCGAACTCTACCGACCGACCGAACTCTACCGACCGAACTCTACGGACCGAACCGAACTCTACCGACCGAACTCTACCGACCGAACTCTACCGACTGAACTCTACCGACTGAACTCTACCGACTGTCCGCACCTTGCTGTGTCTGCTGGAGCTGCAGCTGGAGCTCTTCAGCGTGAGTGTTCATCCACTTCACCCGCTCCTCACACTGCATCAGCTGAGCCTTCAACAGCACACACTGCTGCACCTGCAGACAGAACCAGAACCACACACACGCTCAGACAGAGAATGGACTTCAACAGCACACACTGCTGCACCTGCAGACAGAACCAGAACCACACACACGCTCAGACAGAGAATGGACTTCAACAGCACACACTGCTGCACCTGCAGACAGAACCAGAACCACACACACGCTCAGACATATATCAGACAATATCATTATTAGATGCAATTTGATTTCTTATTTGTTTGTTTTTTGGTTTTAAAGGTCATATTTTTTATGTTTAATTTGAATTGATTAATTATGTATAATTAAGCACACTTCCCCCAAAATTCTCAGTATGGTAATGCATATGGTAATGCATTATTACTTTAATCAAATATTAAAAATGCAATATGATTTCCCCCCACTTTAAAAAATTCTAATTCATCAGAATCTTACACTTTTGAGTAAACATTACTATTAGTAGTAATACTACGGTTACTAATAATAACATAAAATATATTAAAAAGTAATAGTTTTTTCTTTCTTTCTTTTGCTTTTGAAGGTCATATTCTTGTTTGAATATATGAATATATAATTGTTTTGGCTTTTTTGTTCTTTTATATGGACAGGACAGCATTGGGGGGGGGGGGGGGGCAGATAGGACGTCGAGACTGGAACACACCCAAAACTGGGTCTGCCCCAAAGCACACGTTTCTTAACTCAGGGAATGACAAGCAGAAGCTCTAGATCCACTGGGACAGACCTCGTGCTGCAGCTGGGTGTGTAAAACGGTCTTCTGCGTCTCAAACTCGTCCTTGTCTAGTTTGCGTGCCGTCTCCAGTCTCCTGAGCTCGGTCTGCAGCGCCAGCTGCTCCTTAGACGGCGCGCTGAGCTCTAAACCAGAAACACAAACCGGTTACACATTACATGTTCATTACACTTCAAACCCGAAGCTGACTTGTGTTCTGGCTTTGGTCAGACTGACTTTTTTGTGCATCTAATTTAAGCTCATAATGCAAAAAGCAAGAAAGAGTGTGGTGCGGCGAGTATCCAGCCGTGTTACAAAGGAACAGTGGGTTTGTTGAACAGGACAAACTCTGAAGCGTCTCTGTCCTTCACCCCCCCGCGCGCTCCTCTTTTCCCAGCAAGTGCAGCCAAAAGGGCCAAATGAACAAGCAGAGCACATCCAAACAGACCCCTTCTGTGTGTGTTATCCCCGTTTGACCCGTTAGGTTTCAGTCTGAACTGCTCAAACTTGATTTCAACGACCGCATCTCTCCCAGAACTCATACAACGCTTATTTATGCATGTTCAGTCTGCAAATGTGTGATGTTTGTTTTATTCCTCCTCAGAATAGACGGACAAACAGACCCGAAACGTGAAGAAATGTTTTCATCCCAATCCTGCTGAAATATTATTAATAAATGGAGTCGATTATGAGGGTTGGAATAATGTTGGTTTATCAATTCATATAAAAATAAATCTCTTTCAAATCAAACACACTTGATTTTGATTGACAGTGTGAGAATAAGCAACACGATTGTGGAAAGTTGAAGCTTAAAACAAGTTTTTTTCAGACTTACACAACTACAATTTATACATCTTTTTCAAAATGTAAATGTTTGCACGCGCGCACGCACACGCACGCACGCACGCACGCACGCGTGAGGCTTCACCTCGTCTCAGTCTCTGGTTCTCCTGCCGGGTCTCCTCCAGCTGTTGTCTCAGCTCCAGCGTGTCTTTCTTCATCTTCTCCAGTCTCTCTCGCAGCAGCTCCTTCTGTTGGACCAGAAGAGACGCCTGCGATCGGGACGAGTCCAGCTCCATCTACAGCACAGATCAACAGCAGCATATCAGGAGAGAGAACTCAACAGAGGCATAAAGATCCACAGTGTGTCTGTTTTACCAGCAGACGTTTCACTTCTGATAAACTTCTCTCATGCTCTTCTGCTTTTGCATCAATAATAGCAGCTTCTTTCTGCAGACGAACCGTTTCTTCTGCACACATCAATAATCACGTTACAGATCAACACTGTATACTGCAGCAGTTATATTACTCTGAACACAGACCTGAAATCAGTTTCTCATGTTCTGTCAGTTTCTCGGCTCTCTTCACGTAATCCTGCTTCAGCTCCAGCTGATATCTGAAACGATATGATTCAACTGTACAAAAACACACAATGACATTCAAAAGTTCATGTTTTTATTTGATCAAAAATATTACAAATATTATTAACGTTTAAAAAGCTGTTTTCTACATTAATATCAGTTCAACTGGAATTTATTTCTCTGTATTTTCCTTCAGAAATCATTCTAATATGCGGCTCAAGAAACATTTATGATTCATATTCATATTTGTGGAAACCATGATACACTTGATTCATAGAATGTTTAAAGCAACAGCATTTATTTGAAATAGAAATCTTTTGTAACATTATAAATGTCTTTACTGTCTCCTAAAGCTTTGGGGCAACTGTAAGATAAAAGGTTTCTACATCTCTCAGAAAATAGCACTGATAATCTCCTGTAGCTACGTTTCAATGCTTTATTAATACGATTGTTAATACACACTTACTATGGAAGAGATCTATATTAGCCTCTATATTTCCCAATAATAAATACAAGTATTAATTTCTTTACAAATCAATCTTACTGGCTCCAAACTTTCATCACTGAGTCACAAGTGCGCCATCTGCAGGACTCATGAAGAACAATCATTAATAAATGAACAGAATTGGATTAATTACTTGTCTATCTGGCTCTTCAGTTTCTGGTCAAACGTGTCTTCAGCGGTGTTCACAGACAGCTCTCTCCTCCTCAGAAGATCATCCGTGGCCTTCAGCTTCTCCTCGTGCAGCTTACAGCTTCTGTGTTATATATCATCAACATCATACAAGAGCTTCCGTGATATTAGAAACGTTCATATCCACAGGAATGTCACTGTCTTGATCTGTTCATGGATTAATAAAACACAAAAACCTTTCAGAAGTAAAGCTTGCTGCACATCAGGGTTGACAGCAGTGATGCTTTACTAATATCTATATACTTTTATAGCATTTAGAATATTGTGAAATACCAATTTAAAAAATATATTTTTGTTAAATGTTAAAGTTTTAGTAAATTTGTTATACGATTTTGTCATGTTTGTTTTAATTTTTTTATTTATTCATATTTTGTTGTAATTTTTTTATTTTGAAGTTTTATACTTTTTTTTTTTTTATATTTACATTTATGCATTTAGCAGATGCTTTTATCCAGAGCGACTTACAACAGTGAAAATTCAGGCTATACGTTTTTTGTAAGTATGTATAATTAGTTCAATTAATAAGCCAAGGCAACATTTCAAATGTTCATTTAGTTCAAGTTTTTCATCTAAAATTCATATCTCACTTTATATCAATAAGCAAAAGCATTTTTAATAGCTTTAGTTAACAACAACACTGCTTCACATTGAAAGAAACACATCAGAGTTGAACCCAATATTATTTTAGTATTATTTATATACTATTTTTCAATACGTACAATTACATTTTTATGTTATATTTTCACCTTTTATTTTAAGTTAAGTTAGTGTTTCGAAGTGTATGTGTTTTTGTCAAGTCTGTTTCATTTAGTTTTTTGATGTATTACATTTTTATATTTTCAGTTTTGACATTTTAGTCATCATATATTTCTTTGTATTGGTTTTTACTTCAGTTTTAGTTTAATAACATTAGTACTTCATCTTAGACTTATTTCAGTGAGCTTTTATGTTTTGCATTGTGTGTTTTATTTATTGAATTCATTAGATTCGTAGTGTTAGCATTGCTTGTGTTTCTGGTGTAGTCACTTGTCAAAGGCCTCCATCCTCAGTTTAAGCTCCGTCTCTCGGCTCCGCACGGATTCGATGTCTTTCAGCAGGGCTTGTCTTTGAGCATAACTCTCCTTCTCCTCTATCTGGAGCAGATCAAACAGTACAGACTCAAGACTGGTTTAGTGTTGTGCATGTATTTGCTGGCAGACTCAGTACCTCCTGTTGTTTCTGTAACCTCTCGATGGCGTTTTTCTCTCGGCTCAGCAGAGACTCAGACTTCAGCTCAAACGTTCTCTCCATGTCTCGCCGCAGCTCCAGGATTTCTCTCCGCGAGACCTCCTTCTCGTCTCTCTTCACCTTCGAGAGCTCCACCTCCATGAAGTGCTGCAGCTGCGTGAAGACGGTGCAAGCGCTCGGCTGAGATCTGGAGTGCTATCACAATGTAAACTGGTGGGAATAACCCCTGACGGACCTTAGCTTTGAGCTCCACCTGCGCTTGCTGCTGTATCTCCGTCCTGTACTCCGCGAGCTTGGCCTCGACGGACGGCCAGCGGTCACCTCTGTGCCGAAGCACTTCATACTCCTCGTCAATCAGCTGCAGCTTCTCAACTGAAACACAGACAAAGACGAAGAGGACGCTTTCTTTCAGAATGCTTAATATGACAAAGACTGAAATGACGTTTTTGCATCTAGGGGTAGATTTTGGCAGAATCTGGGAAATTCTGTGCCAATGGAGTTAAATATGGCAAAATACTGGAATATTTTATTTGTGCTCACAGTAGCACATACATAACACAAACACATACAAGTACATGTTTTTGAAAGACGTCTCTTGTGCTCACCAAGGCTGCATTGATCAAAAATACTGTAGAAATTGTGAAATATTATTAGAATATAAATTATGTGTTTTCTGTGTGAATACAATATAAACTGTAATTTATTTCTGTGTATTTCCAGCATCATTACTCCAGTCTTCAGTGTCACATGATCTTCAGAAATCATAATAATATACTGATTTACTGCTCAAGAAACATTTCTGATTATTATCAATGTTGAAAACAGTTGTTCTGCTGAATTTATTTTCCAGGAATATTTGAAATAGAAATCTTTTGTAACATTATAAATGTCTTTACTTTCACTTTTGATCAATTTAATGCATCCATGGTGGATAAAAATGTATTTATTCTCTGTTTTTATTTTAAATCGAACTTTTTAATGGTAGTGTATCAAAAATATTGTGCAGCACGACTGTTTCTATCATTGATAATAATCAGAAATGTTTCTTGAGTAAATCAGTATATTATTATGATTTCTGAAGATCATGTGACTCTGAAGACTGCAGTAATGATGCTGAAAATACACAGAAATAAATTACAGTTTAACACATATTCACACAGAAAACAGCTAGTTTAAACAGTGATAATATTTCATAATTTTACTGTATTTTGATGAAATGAATGCAGCCTTGGTGAGCATTAAAGACTTTGACAACGGTTGATTTCTCTGTACTTTAATATGGGGAGTATTTCTGTACTTTTATAAACGATGATGAGCACTGCGGGCACTTTTGTGGAGGCTGAAATATTTAATAAAGAACACGTGATGAGGATTGTGAACGGTGGACATTCGACAGAACCTGCGGCTCATCCTGTGGAGTCTGGACGTACAGTATAAAGTACAGTATCACCGAGTGATTCTGTATGAGCTGATATAGAGGTGGACTGGTTTATCGTGGAGTCTCTCACCGAGTGATTCTGTATGAGCTGATATAGAGGAGGACTGGTTTATCGTGGAGTCTCTCACCGAGTGATTCTGTATGAGCTGATATAGAGGTGGACTGGTTTATCGTGGAGTCTCTCACCGAGTGATTCTGTATGAGCTGATATAGAGGTGGACTGGTTTATCGTGGAGTCTCTCACCGAGTGATTCTGTATGAGCTGATATAGAGGTGGACTGGTTTATCGTGGAGTCTCTCATCGAGTGATTCTGTATGAGCTGATATAGAGGTGGACTGGTTTATCGTGGAGTCTCTCATCGAGTGATTCTGTATGAGCTGATATAGAGGTGGACTGGTTTATCGTGGAGTCTCTCATCGAGTGATTCTGTATGAGCTGATATAGAGGAGGACTGGTTTATCGTGGAGTCTCTCATCGAGTGATTCTGTATGAGCTGATATAGAGGTGGACTGGTTTATCGTGGAGTCTCTCACCGAGTGATTCTGTATGAGCTGATATAGAGGTGGACTGGTTTATCGTGGAGTCTCTCACCGAGTGATTCTGTATGAGCTGATATAGAGGTGGACTGGTTTATCATGGAGTCTCTCACCGAGTGATTCTGTATGAGCTGATATAGAGGTGGACTGGTTTATCGTGGAGTCTCTCATCGAGTGATTCTGTATGAGCTGATATAGAGGTGGACTGGTTTATCGTGGAGTCTCTCACCGAGTGATTCTGTATGAGCTGATATAGAGGTGGACTGGTTTATCATGGAGTCTCTCACCGAGTGATTCTGTATGAGCTGATATAGAGGTGGACTGGTTTATCATGGAGTCTCTCATCGAGTGATTCTGTATGAGCTGATATAGAGGTGGACTGGTTTATCATGGAGTCTCTCACCGAGTGATTCTGTATGAGCTGATATAGAGGTGGACTGGTTTATCGTGGAGTCTCTCATCGAGTGATTCTGTATGAGCTGATATAGAGGTGGACTGGTTTATCGTGGAGTCTCTCACCGAGTGATTCTGTATGAGCTGATATAGAGGTGGACTGGTTTATCGTGGAGTCTCTCACCGAGTGATTCTGTATGAGCTGATATAGAGGAGGACTGGTTTATCGTGGAGTCTCTCATCGAGTGATTCTGTATGAGCTGATATAGAGGTGGACTGGTTTATCGTGGAGTCTCTCACCGAGTGATTCTGTATGCGCTGATATAGAGGTGGACTGGTTTATCGTGGAGTCTCTCACCGAGTGATTCTGTATGCGCTGATATAGAGGTGGACTGGTTTATCGTGGAGTCTCTCACCGAG
>CM049827.1:287169-334669 GCA_027422435.1 Schizopygopsis pylzovi | reverse complement strand
TTGTGTAGTGATAGTTGCTGTCATTACAGTCTGAGAAACAGCAGGTGAATGTGTGATTGTGATTTGACCTGACCTGCATGTGTGTTACTCTATTGTCCACCACAGTGATCCAGTATGTATATATGTATGTTTCTATGTAAGTTAAAGACTGTGGTATCAAACGTTCACACGTTCTAATGTGTTACAGTTTAATACTTATAAGATGTTATAATATTCTATTAATGCGATGTTCATTTAATTATTACATTATTATTTTTGTATCTTTTTGTACATGAATACTAAGCTTTGGCCATATTGTATAATTTACAGTCATGCCAATAAAGCAATTTTGAATTTGAATTTGAATTTGACAGACAGACAGACAGACAGATAGATAAACAGACAGAGAAATAACAACTAAAATATCTAACGTTATAGAACAAAAGAGTGATGATGGACAGACTGAGATAGATGAAGAGAAGAGACACAGCTGTAGAATGCAAGTTTTGGTCTCGGGTTTTGAACTTTGTGGAAAAACAAGTCAGTAAAACATCTCTATGTTGACTTTATCAATATAATAATGTGACTGAATGTGAGGGAACTCTGACCTTCAGCGCGTCCAGAAGCCCGCGGCTCTTGAAGGTCTGATAGAGCTTCTGTCGCATCTCATCCGGAGACAAACTCTCCTCTTTACCCGCAGACATGATCATCCAGCGATAAACACGATCATTCAGCGATAATCGATCGACATAAGCGGCATTAATCGATCAGAGAGCATCCCGTACGGTCCGTGCCTTGACAACGCGCGCAACAGTGCTTTAAAAATCCTAACTGACAACAGACTGTTGTGTATCCGGATTCGGTGTTATGACGTAAGGCTCACTCAGCGCTCTCATTGGCTGTTTTGTGTCAGCTGGGTCAACCCACCGGAAACAGGAACTCTTATGATCGCGTATGATCCTCATCTACTGTAGTTCAGTTTATGTTTAAATATTATTCGCAATATTCGCTTTGTGACTTACATAATTAGCTATTTATCTAAAGGAGTTTTTTTAATTTCTGAAAAAACGCCAAACTGAAGTCATTATTGCTGTGGTGAGATGTGTTTACTCAATGTAATACTGTAATATTCAATAACTGACTGCTGATTTGATGTTTCCAGATCTTAACTCTGATTATTAGCGATGTCGGGGAGTTTTTATTTCGTTATGGTGGGTCATCACGATAACCCGGTGTTTGAGATGGAGTTTCTCCCTCCGGGAAAGTCCGAGTCTAAGGTGAGTATATGAATAATAATGCTGAGTGATGAATGATGTGACAGGTACAGTACTGATGTGACGCTCGTGCAGGATGACCACAGACACCTGAACCAGTTCATCGCGCATGCGTCTCTGGATCTGGTGGATGAGAACATGTGGCAGTCCAACAACATGTACCTGAAGACTGTGGACAAGTTCAACGAATGGTTCGTGTCTGCCTTTGTCACAGCTTCTCATATCCTTCTCAAACACTGACACATGCGCCATATGCGTTATTAATGTGACCCTGGGACACATGCGCCATATGCGTTATTAATGTGACCCTAGGACACATGCGCCATATGCGTTATTAATCTGACCCTGGGACACATGCGCCATATGCGTTATTAATCTGACCCTGCGACACATGCGCCATATGCGTTATTAATCTGACCCTGGGACACATGCGCCATATGCGTTATTAATCTGACCCTGGGACACATGTGCCATATGCGTTATTAATCTGACCCTGGGACACATGCGCCATATGCGTTATTAATGTGACCCTGGGACACATGCGTTATTAATCTGACCCTGGGACACATGCGCCATATGCGTTATTAATCTGACCCTGGGACACATGCGCCATATGCGTTATTAATCTGACCCTGGGACACATGCGCCATATGCGTTATTAATGTGACCCTGGGACACATGCGCCATATGCGTTATTAATCTGACCCTGCGACACATGCGCCATATGCGTTATTAATGTGACCCTGGGACACATGCGTTATTAATCTGACCCTGGGACACATGCGCCATATGCGTTATTAATCTGACCCTGGGACACATGCGTTATTAATCTGACCCTGGGACACATGTGCCATATGCGTTATTAATCTGACCCTGGGACACATGCGCCATATGCGTTATTAATGTGACCCTGGGACACATGCGCCATATGCGTTATTAATGTGACCCTGGAGCACAAAAACACTCTTAACGGTACATTTTATGACATTGAGATTTATGCATCATCTGAAAGCTGAATAAATCATATTTCCATTGATGTATGGTTTGTTATGATTGGACAATATTTGTAAATCTGGAATCTGAGGATGCAAAAACATCTAAATATTGAGAAAATCATCTTTAAAGATGTTTAAATTTAGTTCTTAGCAAAGCATATTACTAATCAATAATTAAGTTTTGATATATTTATGGTAGGAAATTTACTAAATATCTTCATGTAACATGATCTTAATATCCTAATGATTTTTGGCACATAATAAAAATGTATAATTTTGACCCATACATTGTATTATTGGCTATTTCTACAAATATAGCTGTGCTGCTTATGACTGCGTTTGTGCTCCAGGGACATATATAGTAAAATAAATCAGTTTTTATTTGTGTTATTGCCATTTTAATTTTAGTATATATATATAATAATTTAGTATATTTACTGGTAATGATTTAAATTTTAGATTTTTTTTAAATGAAAATTTTCTTGTAATATTTAATATTTTTGTGAATATTTATTAGATTTTATGAATATTTTTTTTTAGTTTGAGTTAATTCAGCACATTGATTTAAACTAGACTCAGTCAGATTTATATTATATTTATATTTAAAGTTTTAGTTAACTATAATAACTCTGTATATAATGCTATAAAGCTTTGGAAATCAGATAAATAAAACTTTTTATTTTTTATAAAAACTTAAAATCATATTCTGTTATAATTTTTTATTTGCAATTTTAAATAACTACGTTTCCCAGGTAGTGCATCATAACCATCATATTTCATTCCAAGGCTGGCATATGTTTAGCACATGTTTAAAATGATTTAAATAAGTTTCAAGTTGAAGAATCAGAAATACTGCATTTATGCCTCCTTAACTTTCCTTGCAATACATATGAGATTTATTATGCTCCATGATGTCCGGCAAGAGGACGGAATCAAGAACTTCTTTAATGATGTTTATGATCTCTACATGAAGGTAACATCTGTAATGATATTCCAGTGCTGTATGAATGCATTGCTTTGTTTTAAACCCTGTTTGTGTTTCACTCAGTTTGCGATGAATCCCTTCTATGAAGCCAACGCACCGATTCGCTCCACCGCGTTCGACAGGAAAGTGCAGTTTCTTGGGAAGAAGCATCTGCTCGGTTGAGTTATTGTTATCATGCATAAATCTACAGGTGTGCTGTTCATGTTTCAGATGTTTATACTCATATGCTCATTCATATCTGCTCCTGTACAGCACATGAAGTATGATCGCTGATTCTTTAAGTGTGTAAGAAATAAAAAGCATGCAATTATTATGCAATGCAAAAATAAATGACACACTAATTACAACCTGTGATCGACTGCGTGATGATTGTGTACATTAATAACACAAATAAACAATGTCATCAAGTACTGTTCAATACTTTAATTTCGATTTAACAATATTGACATTTTAGTGCTTAAACGCTTCACCTCATCAGGAGTATGTTGGCTAAAACGGAAAGACTGAAGAGGAGTTTCTTCCCTCAGGCCATCAGGCTCCTAAACTCAGGATCATAACATCCACAGGACTCAATTTAATAAACTGTAATCAACATTATCCCATGATCCACCTGTAGCTTGTGTACAACCCGGTAAGACTATTTGCACATTCTCCTGACTGCAACTTTACTCATGACAGTCATCAATACACCAGATTTTAGTGACTTATTTGTCTGATTTAGCCAAATTTGATAGAGAAATACTCCGTGTTTTGTTCAAGTATTTATTGCTTTATTCTATTATTACCCTGTTTTATTTATTTATTGAAATAAAGACTTCCATTGAGCGACTGTCTAGATGTAACATTCGATACATTAACCCTTATGATATGTATGTGAACAAATAGAGTAGATGACGCTTAGATAGATCAAGAGAAGAGACACAGCTGTAGAATGCAGTTTTGGTTGTTTTGACTTTGTGGAAAAACAAGTCAGTAAAACATCTCTATGTTGACTTTATCAATATAATAATGTGACTGAATGTGAGGAAACTCTGACCTTCAGCGCGTCCAGAAGCCCGCGGCTCTTGAAGGTCTGATAGAGCTTCTGTCGCATCTCATCCGGAGACAAACTCTCCTCTTTACCCGCAGACATGATCATCCAGCGATAAACACGATCACTCCAGCGATAAACACGATCATCCAGCGATAATCGATCGACATAAGCGGCATTAATCGATCAGAGAGCATCCCGTACGGTCCGTGCCTTGACAACGCGCGCAACAATGCTTTAAAAATCCTAACTGACAACAGACTGTTGTGTATCCGGATTCGGTGTTATGACGTAAGGCTCGCTCAGCGCTCTCATTGGCTGTTTTGTGTCAGCTGGGTTAACCCACCGGAAACAGGAACTCTTATGATCGCGTATGATCCTCATCTACTGTAGTTCAGTTTATGTTTAAATATTATTCACAATATTCGCTTTGTGACTTACATAATTAGCTATTTATTTAAAGGAGGTTTTTTAATTTCTGAGAAAACGCCAAACTGAAGTCATTATTGCTGTGGTGAGATGTGTTTACTCAATGTAATACTGTAATATTCAATAACTGACTGCTGATTTGATGTTTCCAGATCTTAACTCTGATTATTAGCGATGTCGGGGAGTTTTTATTTCGTTATGGTGGGTCATCACGATAACCCGGTGTTTGAGATGGAGTTTCTCCCTCCAGGAAAGTCCGAGTCTAAGGTGAGTACGTTATATGAATAATAATGCTGCAGGTGATGAATGATATGACAGGTACAGTACTGATGTGACGCTCGTGCAGGATGACCACAGACACCTGAACCAGTTCATCGCCATGCGTCTCTGGATCTGGTGGATGAGAACATGTGGCAGTCCAACAACATGTACCTGAAGACTGTGGACAAGTTCAACGAATGGTTCGTGTCTGCCTTTGTCACAGCTTCTCATATCCTTCTCAAACACTGACACAGTTATGCCGCCGCATATGCGTTATTAATTGACCCTGGGACACTGCGCCATATGCGTTATTAATGTGACCCTGGACACAAAACACTCTTAACGGTACATTTTACTAGCACAAATTGAGATTTTTATTAGATTATGCATCATCTGAAAGCTGAATAAATCATATTTCCATTGATGTATGGTTTGTTATGATCGGACAATATTTGTAAATCTGGAATCTGAGGGTGCAAAAAATCTAAATATTGAGAAAATCATCTTTAAAGTTGTTCAAATTAAGTTCTTAGCAAAGCATATCACTAATCAAAAATGAAGTTTTGATATATTTACGGTATAAAATATCTTCATGGAACATGATCTTAATATCTAATGATTTTTGGCACATAATAAAAATGTATAATTTTGACCCATACAATGTATTATTGGTTATTTCTACAAATATAGCTGTGCTGCTTATGACTGCTTTTGTGCTCCAGGGACATATATAGTAAAATAAATCAGTTTTTATTTGTGTTATTGCCATTTTAATTTTAGTATATATATATAATAATTTAGTATATTTGACTGGTAATGATTTAAATTTTAGATTTTTTTTAAATGAACATTTGCTTGTAATATTTAATATTTTTGTGAATATTACATTTTTTTTTTTTTTTTGTTTGAGATAATTCAGCACATTGATTTAAACTAGATTGTCATATTTAATTAATGTTTTAGTTAACTATAATAACTCTGTATATAATGCTATAAAGCTTTGGAAATCAGATAAATAAAACTTAAAATCATATTCTCAATAATTTTTTTTTATTTGCAATTTTGAATAACGAAGTATCCCGAGGTAGTGCATCATCATCATAACCATCAGATTTTATTCCAAGGCTGGCATATGTTTAGCACATGTTTAAAATGATTTAAATAAGTTTCAAGTTGAAGAATCAGAAATACTGCATTTATGCCTCCTTAACTTTCCTTGCAATACATATGAGATTTATTATGCTCCATGATGTCCGGCAAGAGGACGGAATCAAGAACTTCTTTAATGATGTTTATGATCTCTACATGAAGGTAACATCTGTAATGATATTCCAGTGCTGTATGAATGCATTGCTTTGTTTTAAACCCTGTTTGTGTTTCACTCAGTTTGCGATGAATCCCTTCTATGAAGCCAACGCACCGATTCGCTCCACCGCGTTCGACAGGAAAGTGCAGTTTCTTGGGAAGAAGCATCTGCTCGGTTGAGTTATTGTTATCATGCATAAATCTACAGATGTGCTGTTCATGTTTCAGATGTTTATGCTCATTCATATCTGCTCCTGTACAGCACATGAAGTGTGATCGCTGATTCTTTAAGTGTGTAAGAAATAAAAAGCATGCAATTATTATGCAATGCAAAAATAAATTACACATTGATTACAACCTGTGATCGACTGCGTGATGATTGTGTACATTAATAACACACAAATAAACAATGTCATCAAGTACTGTTCAATACTTTAATTTCGATTTAACAATATTGACATTTTAGTGCTTAAACGCTTCACCTCATCCATATTTTTAGCATAAGTACTGTGTATATATTTGGCACTCTCTACATAATTATGTTAATATATATATTAGAAATCAACCACAGTGTATGAACGCCTGTCCTTCATAAGTTAATCATAGTTATAAGAAAAAAAAATCACATAAAACACACAATGCACGAACAAAATCTGTTATATTCCAGTAAAATATGAACATCCTTAAAACAAGAAGCATTTACAACAGCATGTGATTGAATACTTTTCTCAGTGCATTTTAAAATTAGATTTTTGTATTATTATTTAGATTTAAATTGAAACAAAATTAGCCTAAGAGGTAAGAAAAATGAATTCAAAATGTTTGGTGAATAGGTGTTTTTATCCTAAACAGCTGTGATTCTCAAATAAACTCCTTGTTTTAAGAACATTTCGATATTTTAATGGAAAACAATCATTTTTTCAGTGCATTTGCTCTTCACTATTTGACTGCCATGCAAGACTAAATGATATCTATGCAATAACCTGCTCAAATCCCATAAGACAGGTATATTAAAACACATCTTAATGCACAGAATCATTTAAATGCAGGCAGTCCGGTTCAGACACAAGAAAGCAACCCAGTGTTTGCATATATCCCAGTAAGTGCATATATCCCAGTAAGTGCATGTTCAAATATACCGCAGACGCTTCTCTCGAGGGCCATTAGATAGCTAATGGAGGTACATCTCGTCCGTTAACAGCATGCTGTGCCGCCGCGCGGCTTTCGAAGCAGGTTAATGGTGTCTGTTGGAATCAAATGCTCGTTTCGATCCTCCGAAGCCAGAACTCTTCTGACGGCTTCCTCGAACGTAACCGCGACATTGATCGCGTCTTTAGCACTGGTTTCGAAATACGGGTATCCTCCGCTTTCTCTGCACCACTCCTGAGCTTCCTCGCTGCTCACCTGCCTCTCCGTCACGTCCACCTTGTTGCCCAGAACCACGAACGGGAAGCTGTCGGGCTCCTTGACGTCGGCGTAGAAGATGAACTCTTTCTTCCAGTTGTTGAGGTTGTGGAAGCTCTGGCTGTCGTCCACGCTGAAGGTCAGCAGGCAGCAGTCGGAGCCGCGGTAGAAGGGCGTGCGCAGGCTGCGGAATCTCTCCTGACCCGCCGTGTCCCAGATCTGCAGCGTGACCGTGCGGCCGTCCACCTCCAGGTCTTTATTGAGGAACTCCACGCCGATGGTGTGAAAGAGATGGGTGTCGAACTTGTTAGTGACGTAGCGGTTCATGAGCGAGCTCTTTCCCACTCCTCCGTCGCCCAGGAGAATGACTTTAAGAAGGGATGATTTGGATGACATGGTGTCGTCCGGTGAACCTGTGCAGTTCAGGGACATTGTTAAGACTCAAACAAGTCATGATTCTCCAATAAATCTGTTTATTTACACTATTTAGATGTGTTTTCTGCTCACCAAGGCTGCATTTATATGATCAATAATAGAGTACACACTGTAAAATTGTAACTATGTGAATATGTGTTAAACTGTAATTTATTTCTGTGTATTTTCAGCATCATTACTGCAGTCTTCAGTGTCACATGATCTTCAGAAATCATAATAATATACTGATTTGCTGCTCAAGAAACATTTCTGATTATGTTTATTGGAAACTGTGATACGCTAGCATTCAAAGGTTTAAGGACAGTATAGAAAAAAAAACTTTTTATTCTTTCATCTGTGAATCCTGAAAAATAAAATATATCAGTTTCAATAAAAATATTGTGCAGCACGACTGTGTTCAACATTGATAATAATCAGAAATGTTTCTCAAGCAGCAAATCAGTATATTATTATGATTTCTGAAGATCATGTGACACTGAAGACTGCAGTAATGATGCTGAAAATACACAGAAATAAATTACATTTTAACAATGGATACAACAGAATATATTTATATTAAATTCCAATAATATTACACAATTCGTATTATTTTGAGCAAATATATTGCAGGTGAGCAGAAGAGACTTGTTTCAAAAATATACCAAAAAAATCCCAGTAGTGTTTATTATTTATTTCAGTAAACACCTGTAACAATATTTGATATATTTAAATAACTAAATACATACATGTGGCTCTTAAGATGGACCAAAAAGCCCAAAGTAGTGTTTGTAGGTAGAGAGGCGTTTATTAAACTCTATTTGAACTCATTTTAGCTCAGGGTCATTTCTGTAAATCAGCTGCTTTGTCTGTAAATAAACAGATTCAGATTTGTTTTATTGTAATATTTGGTAAAACTAGAGAGAAATGAGCTTACCTTTACTGCCTCAAATAATTCATCGTTCAAAACCTGGAACAGAAAATGACTAAATTATCAATATTATCCCAAAATACTATTCCAGTCAAAATTAATATCCAAGCAATAGACTTACAGACTTCTCGTAATAGAGAGAATATTATAATGTGTTGTTTGCAGAAATTATTCAGATATTTACATTTATTAATGCTGAAGTGAGATGCGTTACAGAAACATTCACATATGAGCAGATTACATCAGTTATTATTATTATATTCATGTTTCTATGTGCAGTATAATGACTGTGTAGTTTTTATTTTCACAAAAAGCAGAAATAAAACCATTAAAAGTATAAAAATGATGCTTAAAAATATTTTAATGTTAAAACATCCAATAACTGATATATATTTTTTTTTTTGTGAAAATGAAAAAACGACATTTTTTTTTCAACATATATAATTGTAATGGTTTTATTTCTGCTTTCTGTGACAACAAATACATTATAATTAAACATCAAATACCAGATTATAATTTCTAATGATTTAATTTCTGTTATCTGTTTAAACATCCAATAACCAATATAATAGTTTTTTTTTTTTTTGGTGAAAATAAAACAACATTATGTTTGAATACACAATAACTGCTGTAATTTAGATGTTTAATTTGAGTTTTTGTAAAAATAAAGTACATTATCACTGAACTGCAACAATAGAAACATCGCAGCACTGGTTGTAAAATAACATACCACACAAGAGACCGTTCAAGCGAACATGACTCTGAGAGACTGGACATGAGACGATGTTATAACACTAAATGAAGGGACGTGAGACGATGTTATAGCACTAAATGAAGGGACGTGAGACGATGTTATAGCACTAAATGAAGGGACGTGAAACGATGTTATAGCACTAAATGAAGGGACGTGAGACGATGTTATAACACTAAATGAAGGGACGTGAGACGATGTTATAGCACTAAATGAAGGGACGTGAGATGATGTTATAGCACTAAATGAAGGGACACGAGATGATGTTATAGCACTAAATGAAGGGACGTGAGACGATGTTATAGCACTAAATGAAGGGACGTGAAACGATGTTATAGCACTAAATGAAGGGACGTGAGACGATGTTATAGCACTAAATGAAGGGACACGAGACGATGTTATAGCACTAAATGAAGGGACACGAGACGATGTTATAGCACTAAATGAAGGGACGTGAGACGATGTTATAGCACTAAATGAAGGGACACGAGACGATGTTATAGCACTAAATGAAGGAACATGAGACGATGTTATAGCACTAAATGAAGGGACGTGAGACGATGTTATAGCACTAAATGAAGGGACGTGAGACGATGTTATAGCACTAAATGAAGGGACATGAGACGATGTTATAGCACTAAATGAAGGGACACGAGACGATGTTATAGCACTAAATGAAGGGACGTGAGACGATGTTATAGCACTAAATGAAGGGACGTGAGACGATGTTATAGCACTAAATGAAGGGACGTGAGACGATAGTATAGCACTAAATGAAGGGACATGAGACGATGTTATAGCACTAAATGAAGGGACATGAGACGATGTTATAACACTAAATGAAGGGACACGAGACGATGTTATAGCACTAAATGAAGGGACATGAGACGATGTTATAGCACTAAATGAAGGGACGTGAGACGATAGTATAGCACTAAATGAAGGGACGTGAGACGATAGTATAGCACTAAATGAAGGGACATGAGACGATGTTATAGCACTAAATGAAGGGACATGAGACGATGTTATAGCACTAAATGAAGGGACATGAGACGATGTTATAGCACTAAATGAAGGGACATGAGACGATGTTATAGCACTAAATGAAGGGACATGAGACGATGTTATAGCACTAAATGAAGGGACATGAGACGATGTTATAGCACTGAATGAAGGGACACGAGACGATGTTATAGCACTAAATGAAGGGACAGGAGACGATGTTATAGCACTAAATGAAGGGACACGAGACGATGTTATAGCACTAAATGAAGGGACATGAGACGATGTTATAGCACTAAATGAAGGGACATGAGACGATGTTATAGCACTAAATGAAGGGACATGAGACGATGTTATAGCACTGAATGAAGGGACATGAGACGATGTTATAGCACTAAATGAAGGGACGTGAGACGATGTTATAGCACTAAATGAAGGGACACGAGACGATGTTATAGCACTAAATGAAGGGACACGAGACGATGTTATAGCACTAAATGATGGGACACGAGACGATGTTATAGCACTAAATGAAGGGACACGAGACGATGTTATAGCACTAAATGAAGGGACACGAGACGATGTTATAGCACTAAATGAAGGGACACGAGACGATGTTATAGCACTAAATGAAGGGACACGAGACGATGTTATAGCACTAAATGAAGGGCCGCGAGACGATGTTATAGCACTAAATGAAGGGCCGCGAGACGATGTTATAGCACTAAATGAAGGGCCGCGAGACGATGTTATAGCACTAAATGAAGGGACGCGAGACGATGTTATAGCACTAAATGAAGGGACGCGAGACGATGTTATAGCACTAAATGAAGGGACGCGAGACGATGTTATAGCACTAAATGAAGGGACATGAGACGATGTTATAGCACTAAATGAAGGGCCATGAGACGATGTTATAGCACTAAATGAAGGGACATGAGACGATGTTATAGCACTAAATGAAGGGACGTGAGACGATGTTATAGCACTAAATGAAGGGACGTGAGACGATGTTATAGCACTAAATGAAGGGACATGAGACGATGTTATAGCACTAAATGAAGGGACATGAGACGATGTTATAGCACTGAATGAAGGGACATGAGACGATGTTATAGCACTGAATGAAGGCTCGAGTAGCGTCGGTCATGTGCTCCGGTCTGTCCTGCATCACATGCAACACGGCCAGAGTTTAAACACAACCCAGATAATGACTTAATTACAATTACACAAGCCTGCTGGAGAAACCCTCACTGTCTTCACTGCACAGACCTGCAGCTGCATCGATGCGCTCGACAGGCCATCGTTATTTTTACATTTAAACCATTGAAGGTCAATTTGACCCGCGAGACTAAATTAATCTTCAACACATCAGGAGGGTTAAACGACCTGATTCAGAAATTAATTCACATGTTCCAGTTTACTCGGTTCAAAACGTGAAAATAATGCTGAAAACATCTTGTTATCTTATGAGGTATGAATGTGGATGAAACCGCTTGTGTGGCTGATATTTCAAATATTTATTATATAGCATCAAATACTTGATTCTGATTGGCCAATCCATGCAATCAGAATAATATACATCATATTACATTATATTATTCAGAAATCCTTCTTATATATATATATATATATATATATATATATTAGTGCTGTTAAATGATTAATCGCAATTAATCGCATCCAAAATAAACGTTTTTATTTATGTAATATATGTGTGTGTACTGTGTATATTTATTATATATATATATATATATATATAAAAATACACACACATACCGTATATATTTTGAAAATATTTACATGTTTTTACATTAATATATTTATATAATGTATATTATATAGTAATACAAATATAAACATTTTCAAAACATAAACGTTTATTTTGAATGCGATTAATTGCTTGACAGCACTAATATATATATATATATATATATATATATATATATATATATATATATATACACACATTTTATGACTATACATATACATTATTATATTACATATGTTATTATTTATTGCTTAAGGAAAGAATAGTATATAAAGTAATACAGCAAATAGTGTCACGTATCAATATGAATAATCATTTATTTATTAATAATTATATTATTATTTATTTTGAACACATTATGTTAACGATAGTTTGAATCGGACTATTAATCACTAATATATCACTTAAAACGACATTTATTTTGAGATGAAATATGAATATATTTTGATGATATTCGCTTTATTTACAAAACGGCACGAGACGCGGTTATCAAACCACACGAAGACGATATTAATAATGATGGAAACCCACCAAACCCATAAACGACTAATAAAGCAAACTCATAAATGATGAATAAACCAAACCCATAAACGAGCGAGTTGCTGAACTTGAGACTAAACGACAGAAAGCGACTCAGTCAGAAGGAAATAAACAGCTCTGTGTGTGTACTGCTTTAAAACCGCTGATTTAACGCATATCTGAGCTGAAAGCGACTCGGTCTCACCTGTAGCTCTCTCTGAGCACATCCAGCTTCAGTAACCGGACATCTTGAATCGATAAAGAGAGACAAAACAAGCAATAAAGCGACACAAGACGAGTTCTTTCGAGAGCTCTTCCTCTGGTCTCTGGTGGTGCCACACTCCTGCAATCCTATTGGCTGGGGAGTGTCATGTGACCCGGCTGGCTCCGAGTCCATCACGTGATGTGCTTTACATAAACAGAAGAGTTCAGAGGTCGCTTGAAGAAACAGTTTAGACTAGTCTTAATGTCATCTGTTTTCTTTTCTTTTCTTCTTCAAGACTGGCCATAACTTTTTAAACTTTAACAAACTAGTTCTTAAGATCAAAGACTATAGAATACCGTCATTAAATGGATTTTGTAAAACAAATCCCTCAGAATTGGGACAAAACTCTGCTGTGATTATGTAAATGAATTATAATTCATGGAGTTATGTAATAATTATATGAATTAAAAGCACATTTCAAACTTGTTCGTTATTCATCATAGACTATATCCCTTTTATTTATATTATTAAATCTCTTAAATTAAAAATACAGGCCTGTATATAATCCATAGTGTACTTTAGATGGATCAACTAAATTATTAAAGTGCATTTCCGAATATTTATCTCAGTTTTTGACATTTTACTGAAACCCTTTCAGATAAATAAATAAATAAATCCTCCACCTGAGAAACATTTGAATGCTGAGCAAATCTTTTTTTAATAATTTTTACTTTCATATGTACATTTAGTAATTTACATCAATGAAAGAATGATGATATAACATATATAAGTGAAATAAACTATTATTCATTTAGTCTCATTTTGAACAAATATTGAAATTGTGAAATGGATTAAATATTGGTAACATGAGTGTAAAAGATGAAAGCAGGTCGATCCAGATCTACAGGTGTAATGTTTACTGACTATTGAACGGTAAGATCTTCAGAGAAGAATTATTATAAGTACAGAAGAAAGGAAAGAGTGTGTCAGTGAAGGTGGATGTGAATGTGTGTAGATGTGTGTTAGTTACAGGATCAGAGAATGACACTGTTCCTCTGTCATAGTCCAGATCAACTCTCACACGCTCAAGATCCTGTTTAACAGGAAAACCAGTCCGTTCAGGCAATCCGTACGCCACACTCCAGACATCAGTGTTAAAGAAAACATCTCCCTTCCTTTGGTTTGATGCTGTAGTTACTCCAAGTCTCCAGTATTTCTCTTTAACCTCCACATCCCAGCAGTGTGTTCCTGAGTTAAATCCCTCTGAACCCAGAACACATGGATAAGAGTCAAATCTCTCTGGATTATCAGGAATCAGTGGATTTTTCCTGCTGTATCTCACACTGGTCAGATCATCAGACACGACGAGACATGGATCTGCAGTGTTTGGATCCAGAATCACAGGAGCTGATGAGACACAATCAACATATTATTCTGATGTTCATATAATGATCAAGAGTGAACCGTACACAGATTATTATGAATTATGACTCGTTCTATTGATCAAACACATCAGACATTTTCATCCAGAAACTAAACAAACATTCATGAGCGAGTCATTGAATCCTTCATTCAAACCACTTTTCACAATTTTAATAGTAAAAAATTGTTTATTATATATATATTAATGCTGTCAAATGATTAATCACTATTAACCGCATCCAAAATAAAATAATTTTTTACATAATTCATGTGTGTGTGTTGTGTATATTTATTATGTATAGATAAATACACAAACATACATGAATATATTTATATTCATATAGTTTATATAATATTTAAATATATTTAATATATAAGCATAACATGTTTTTCTTAAATATATACATGCATGTGTGTATTTTTATATATACTTAATAAATATACAGAGTACGCAGATATATATATTATGTAAAAAAAAAAATTCATCATTTGAAAGCACTAATATATATATATATATATATATATATATAAAGTATGTATTAGATATTAAAATGTTTAATTATTATTTCAAATTAATTAAACACTTTTAAATGGATTGCAGAAATTAATATTATATAATAATATAAAAGATATCTGCACACTGTTGTTCTCCCTTTATTAAAAAACAGTTAAAAGTGGCAATGTTTCGGTCACGTGTGTGTTTGCCTGAAGAAGGTCTTTGACCGAAACATTGCCACTTTTTACTGTTTTTTAATAAAGGGAGAACAACAGTGTGCAGATATCTTTTATATTATTTGATGTACATTTTGATCTTGCACCTGGCCAAGACATTTTTGGATCTGCGTGCTCTGACCCCTCATTAAGAGAAATTAATATTTTGTCACAAATTATTTAGTTTTGATCAGAATCATGAGATAATCGTGATCTCTATTTGAGACAAAAAACAATTATTATTCTCAATTTATCCAGAATCGTGCAGCTCTACTCTCAGTGTTATTACAGTAAATATTCTAGATTTGATAATCAATCAAACTGAACTGAGATCTGCTGTAAATATCATGTGGATTAAAGTTGTTCTTCTCTTGTTTACGGCTCATTCTGGTGTAGTAGCTCATCTGGTTATTCACACATAATGCTGAAATCTGTAAATATTCCCTCATGCATCATTTCCAGTGTATGTGTAACAGCACAGATCTTCTCCAGACTCACTGTTTTGGACAATGTCCTGCATCTTCTTCCAGACTCTGAAGGGCAGGTTGCCCAAGTATCGTGGCACATGAATCAAAGCTCCAGAAGGCATCTGTGGATCCGGCTCTGAGATCTGGACTCTGGAAGAACATTCAGGATCAGAACCGCAGTGGATTTGGATCAGAAACAGAGAGACCAGAGACATCAGAAGATCACTCACCTTTCCATCGTGACTGGAAACTTCTGCAGAACAAACACACCATTAATCATCAAGAACTCAATCAATCAATCAATGAATGAATCAATCAATGAATGAATCAATCAATCAATCAATCAATCAATCAATCAATCATTCAATCAATGGATGATCTGAAATCAGACCTTTAGAAAGCAGACGTCATTGGCTTTCATCATCTCCTCCGTGTCTTTGATTGTGTGTGAAAGAGCTGAGATGAGTCTGTTCATCTCCTCCAGCTTCTCCTTCATCATCTGCTTCTTCTGCTCCTCTTCATCTCTCAGTGCAGTGATTGTAGCTTCTTCTTCATCTCTGAGAAACTGATGAAGCTTCTCAAACTGCTGTTTAATCTGATGCTCTGTGTGTTCAGCTTGAGACTGAAATCAAATCAAATTCACTTCAATCTTCTCAATCATCACAGATCAACACATCACATCATCCAGCTCCAAGAGAAACTCAGACACCTGACATATAACAGACCCAGAAGCAGATCGCTGTTTGGCATTTACAACAATAATAAACGTCATCCTTTATATTAAATATAATAAATCATAATTCTGTTTCGTGGTCCTACACCTGTACTGAAAACGACTCTTGATTGTATTTCCTCACCTTGATGTGTTGAACTGTTTTCTCAAACTCTTCTTTCATGTTTTCTCTCTTTCTAAGTTTCTCCTGTGAGGACTTCAGTGCTGTATTGAGCTCCTCCTAGAATTTAATACAAATAAAAGTATATAAAACACTAGATTCACCTGTGAAAATACAAAATACACTTAAATCAAACCTTTCAACAGCATGAAGTCTTACCCAGTAACTACAGTTTGGTATGACATTATTTAGTATATTTTCACAAAAAAACAAACATAGAAAAACCGGAAGAAACCAGTATGGGGGGGTGGGGGGGGATTTTGGCAAATACTTTTTCTACAGTAAAGTAAAAAAAATAAAGTTGAGCAATATAACAGGGAGATATACCTACCCTATATGAAGAAACTACTTCACTTATTGGTCTGAATTTGTGATTGTCGTGTTGTTTTGAATCTCTACACACTAAACACACCGGCTGTTTGTCCTCCAGACAGAAGAGTTTGAGTTTCTCTCGGTGTAAACTGCAGATCTCCTCAGATTCTGATGAACAGCTCTCGTTTCTCTCCTTCAGGAACGACTCACATACATTTTTTAATGCAAGATTTACTGGAGGTTCTTCTCTTGAGGATCTTCTCCTGCAGACGGGACACTCCTGAGTTTTCTTGGTTCTCCAGAACTGTTGAAGACACTCTTTACAGACACTGTGACTACATGATAAAATAACAGGAGTCTTGAAGATGTCACAGCACACGGGACAATTATAGTCATATTCAGCCGATGAAGCCATTTTCACTGTTTGAGCTCCAGCAACCGAAACTTTACTTTTAATTTCTGATCGACGGTTTAAATAAAATGAATAACCACGAGAATCACAAAGATCTGCTGACTGTTCAGAAACAAACTACTTATTTCTCTCTTCGTTGTTCGTCCACTGATGGCTGATTCTTGTTTGCTTTTGTCAAAGAGAAGAAAATCAGTTTGACAAGATGGAGAAATGACAAGTCAGTCTCTTCCTGGTAAGTGTTGTAAGAGGGTGGAGTTTCTGATCACATTTAGTTCTGTTTAACCCTTTAACATTCAAGACTAACATGAGCCAATGCATTTTTTTATTATTATTCTTATTACTAGACACATACAAATTATAAAAAGCAGTTGTTTTCTCTCTCTGTGTGTGTGTGTGTGTGTGTGTGTGTGTGTGTGTGTGTGTGTATGTGTGTGTGTGACAATACATGTAATATTCTTAGTAGGTCTTAGAAACCTTCCATAATTATCAGGGTCCACATGAAAATACATTTATTCAAAAGGGGTGTTTGGAAATAAGGTATATTTTGTCCATTTTCAGTCATTTAACTTGCATAATTGTTGATAAATGCATCTATTTTCAGCTAATTCAGCATTAAAAACACTTTACACTGCTTTGGATGTGACTATCTCAGGGAGTCCTGAACATTGTTCGGTTCTGGTTTCAGTAACTCTGCAGCAGGGCAACTGTGTGACTGTGAGACGGCCTAGTCACGGGTCAAGTTGTCAGCAAATGATTTAAACTCAATTCATTATTTTGCGTAATTTGGGCTTTAACTAGTGCTCAAGTAGTTATTTTGTGTAATTTGGGCTAATGATTTGCACTAAAAAGCCATTGAGGGATTCTTATTTGAAATCATGGATAAACAACAATGAAGAAAGGTAAACAAAGGCCTACCTGATCACCACTAGCAAAGCATGATCAGACTGTTATTTGACTAGTATGCCAATCACCCACCAAAACTTCATGTCTTCAGTATGTTTTATTTAAACATTTGCTTATCTCAGCATATAAAGTCTATCATTATGAACAAAAAAAGCAAAGAACCTATGTGCAAAAAATTATAATTATAATAATAATAAAATAAAATAACAACAACATATTTACATAAATAAAAATAAGTAAGTATACGGAGTATGAGTGTTACGGCCCATAACCACTTTAAGGCTCGTTAATTCAATCAATCAATTAAAGGACACAGGCCGAACATATTAATGAACCACAACACCTGATGTGAATTTCGTAACGCCTCTTGTTTAATTCAAGTACTGATTTCCACTCAAACACTCCAAAAGGAATGCACAACAATTCACAAAGAATATTTATAAACAAATACATAAATCAACTCACGGGTAGGAAAGCTAAGAAAACGGATCCCTAACTACACCTGTTCTCGGAACAAAGTTCTTACCTGTCTCCCGAAGTAAAAATAAGAACGGGTGAGTCTTCCGGACACCTGCTTCCCTCGCTCAGCTCTGACTAACTAAGCAAAACGTGCCTAATAAATGAACACTCTACCCGCGGCCGGTAAGAAAATAAGAATAACACATATCAAAACACAGATTCACAAAGTGAACCTAGACATAACGAAAAATAACAAAATAGCCCCAACGAGGCGGTGAGAGAGACGAGTGCGAGAAGAATGGGAGAGCGGAGCAACAGAGAGAGCTTCCATTATGCCTCGCAGCCTATTTATCCAGAGTTGTTGATGACGTCACGCGAGTCTCAGAATGGGACTTCCCACCACGGTACCTATGGACTCAAAATATAAATGTCACACATACACGTAACACTCTCACCCTTAAGTGAATAAATTGTAGGAATGCAAGTGATCTTACCTTTTCCTCTTCCCCCCCCTTTTCTCTTAAAAAAAAAAACAAATAAAGAGGGAAAATACAATTTATTCCCATTATGAATACGAAACGGAACCCACATAGACATCGAGATGTTGGAGAGCAAGGACAAGAGCGAGCCCCTCCTTCTCAATGGTGGAGTAACGTCGTTGATGTTTATTAAACTTGTGAAAAATAGCAAACGGGATGTTCAACACCAGTCTGATCTCATTGGAGAAGTACAGCTCCCGCACCTGTGTCACTTGCATCAACAGCAAGCAAAAACGGAGATGAAAAATCAGGATTTCAGAACGATATGAGGGGGGAACTACTACCTGCTGGACAATCTGCCATTCATCATCAGCAGCAGCATTTGATGGTCTCCACTTCCTCATCAACACACCATCTTCAACAAAGTATCCTTGGGATACACACTCGAGTTGCTCAACAGGAACAACAGCTTCAAAGAGGGATGACATTTTCTCATCATTCCTCTGTTCAACAATAAGCTGCTCGCGTGACAGAGACAATTTATCAAGCCCCATAAAATGTTCATCTCGTTTCTTGATGGCGATGCCTAAACCATCAACAGAATTCGAACACTTCACTTCACCAGAATCTGAATTAGAGAGGAACATATCATTCAAACCAAATTTCCACTCACCTTCTGACTTACTAAAGCTTGTATCTTTCAGTCTCTGTGACATAGCGCGAGTGACAGCGCACAAAGGAAATACCTCTGGGTATTTCTGAGCTAATTCATCAGGAGTAGCACAGGGAAGAGGAACATTAGTTACCTCAGGGCTAGCAAAAACTTTTCCTCCCGCCAAGTCATTCCCCAAAATAAAAGTGACATCTCGAACGGGAAGACACGGTCGCACTCCAACAACAACGCGGCCGGTAACAAGGGAGGACTCAATCTCAATTTCGTGCAAAGGCACGTTCACAAAGCCCATCTCAAACCCCTGTACTAAGACACTTGAACCAATAGAACTCTCATCAGACAACGGTAATATTCCTTCTAGAATAAAACTCTGAGCAGCTCCTGTGTCACAAAGTGCCCTGACTGGTTTTCGCGAATTTGCATTACCAACCAAAGACACAAATCCGTCCATCATAAACGGCGCATACCCCTGTTCTTCACACGTGTCAGCCTGAGAAGCTAACAACTCCAGTCCTTCTAATTGTGGCGAGGACGTCATCAATAAACCTACCGGTTTAGGGACACTATTTTTCTTTTTGAGTGCTTGACACTCAGCAATAATGTGTCCATGTTTCTTCCAATAGAAACAAACGGGTGAGGACAAAAACTTGCCAGAATTCTCTGCCACTTTATCCTCACGTGGAGCACGATCAAAGCTACGCTTTGAATCCCGTCGACTGCTGCTACTAGAATTTTGAACAGTACCAAACACGCTCTTATGGGTAAGCACGTATTCATCAGCTAGAGCAGCAGCGGCGGAACATTTGAGAACTTTCTGCTCATTCAGGTAAGTTTCAACGCGTTCTGGTAAACAGTTTTTAAATTCTTCTAAAAGAATCAGTTCACGGAGCTCTTCATAAGTTTTTACCTTCATGGAAGCACACCACCGATCAAACATTGACTCTTTCTCACGAACGAATTCAACATAAGTCTCATCAGTTTTTATATGATTACGAAATTTTTGGCGATAAGCCTCAGGAACCAGTTCATAAATTCTAAGAACGGCAATTTTCACTTGTTCATAATCAAGAGACTCTTCCACTGACAAAGAAGAATAAGCTTCCTGAGCTTTCCTCTCACGCTCTCTTCGTCTCTCTTTCTCACGCTCCCATTCTTCTCTGTCTTTAAGCAAAACTCTATCGTGCTCTTTAGCTTGCAACTCCAACTTCTTGATTTGCAAAGCAAGATCTCCCGAACTACCCTCATCTGCTTCAGGATAGTCTACCAGCTTTTCCTCATCACCAAAGACGCCCTGTTTATGTAACGACTCAACAAGCAACACCTGAAGTTCACGTTTAGACAGCGTGTTACAAAAACTAATCTTATAATGTGCAGCAATTTTCATAAGATCAACCCTGTTAACTTGGAACAATTCAGCTTGCGTCGGATTCGCAATAAATTTTGTTAATTCAAACATGATTGATAAACGTCTTAGGTTAAGGGGAAAAAATAAGCACTACACGAGCCAAAACTCACATCAATTGTCTGTGATTCAACAAAGTTACAAAGTAACAAATTCAAGTGTGAGCAGATCAAAAGGATCACACAAAATCAAGATCAATCCCGGATGAGCCCCCAAATGTTACGGCCCATAACCACTTTAAGGCTCGTTAATTCAATCAATCAATTAAAGGACACAGGCCGAACATATTAATGAACCACAACACCTGATGTGAATTTCGTAACGCCTCTTGTTTAATTCAAGTACTGATTTCCACTCAAACACTCCAAAAGGAATGCACAACAATTCACAAAGAATATTTATAAACAAATACATAAATCAACTCACGGGTAGGAAAGCTAAGAAAACGGATCCCTAACTACACCTGTTCTCGGAACAAAGTTCTTACCTGTCTCCCGAAGTAAAAATAAGAACGGGTGAGTCTTCCGGACACCTGCTTCCCTCGCTCAGCTCTGACTAACTAAGCAAAACGTGCCTAATAAATGAACACTCTACCCGCGGCCGGTAAGAAAATAAGAATAACACATATCAAAACACAGATTCACAAAGTGAACCTAGACATAACGAAAAATAACAAAATAGCCCCAACGAGGCGGTGAGAGAGACGAGTGCGAGAAGAATGGGAGAGCGGAGCAACAGAGAGAGCTTCCATTATGCCTCGCAGCCTATTTATCCAGAGTTGTTGATGACGTCACGCGAGTCTCAGAATGGGACTTCCCACCACGGTACCTATGGACTCAAAATATAAATGTCACACATACACGTAACAATACGTAATAATAAAATAAAATAACAACAACATATTTACATAAATAAAAATAAGTAAGTATACGGAGTATGAGAAATTCCCTCTAGTGCAGCCAAACAAATTTACTCAATGAAGGACCCCAAAACATCTCTCCTCCTTTCATTACCCTGAACATACTGCTGGGCAATTTCTTGTCTGTCCAGTCTGTCAAGCCTCTCTTGGTGAATATGGCACACAGCAATGTCATTGAGTCTTTTTTGTGTCATGGTTGATCGCAACCAAGTTTTCAACCTGCATAACCCACTAAAACTGCGCTCTGCCTCAGCAGATGATATGGGCACCACATCAACAATCTTACTGATGTCTCTACCTGATCAAATAGGCCACGGACTTCAGGGGGCATTTCTCTCAAAACATGCACAGCATCTGCAGTTGTGCTGACCTTGTACTTGTTTTTAAACATGGCTAATTGGACTTTCAAGTCTTCCTCGTTCAGTTCAGGATATTTCTGAACTGCTGCATCATTTGTAATGGGAGTCAGGAGTGAGTTTTCCAGTTCTTTTAAAGTTTGAATGCCTGGTTGCATAAACTTCTCAGTAGTTTGTGCATCTACTGTGTCAAGGACACGGTAGAACTCTACTCTGTAAAAATCCACAGCTGATCCAGGTGTGTATGCAGGAGCCTGCCCAGAATATCTCTTAGTCTATGTGTGCGTGGTGGAACAATGGTCTCTAGAGACAGATTGTCACACATGTCTCCTGCTTCCTTAAAGACTGCCTCAAAGTGTTCAGTGTTTCTTTTGGATTTCAAGCTTTCTTGGACAAGAGAGACTGCAGAGAGCATGCCCTCCACTGTCTGAGTGTTTTTCTGGAGAGATGCGTGTAGAACCTGTAGTTCACTGATCACATCTAAGGCAAGCAGAAGTCCCAGTACAACATTACCCTGTTGCAGTCGAACACGTAAGCCCTCTGCCCGGCTTGCAGATTCAGAATTACTTGCAGCCATCTCATCCAGTGCATTTAGTACCATCCCATACTGGCTGAGAACAGCACGGATAGCAGGTGAGCGTACAGTCCACCTAGTGGGACATAAAGGCCTGATGGACAGGGCTGGCCCTTCTTTCAGCTGCAACAATGGCTTTAAACTTGTCTTTCAGCTTACCAGACTGCCCAAAAAATGTGCCAAGGTCATGTATCCAGTCAAGTGCATTTCGCACGACACTGGAGGCTGAGCAAGCCTGTTGTGTAATTAAATTAACACAGTGTGCTCCACAATGTATATATGGCGCTAGTGGCTGTGCTCGCTGAATAACAGCCTGGGCACCTGAGTACTTTCCAGCCATATTTGAAGCCCCATCATATGCTTGACCTCTGAGGCCAGATATTGGCAAATTCAGTCTCAACAGAACGTCCAAAATGATTCTGGCAAGGTTTTCACCTGTTGTCGAAGTTGTTTCATACAACCCTATAAAGTCTTCGTGCACCAGCAAATCAGTGTCAACATAACATCGGCACAGCGCCTCCTGCTCAACACCAGAGATATCCCTTGTCCCATCCATAATTATCGAATACTGCAACACTGGAAGGGACCGGATCTCATCTGCAATTGTCCTGATAATCGATGAACTCATCAAATTTATACGCTCATTTTGACAATCCCAAGATGTGTGCACCCCCCTCTTTGCAGATAACCACCTAGTGAATGATTGATCATCTTCAGCTTTGTATTTTAAAAGCTGGTCAAGGTTACCTTGATGATGTTCATGCCCCCTAAAGGCCAATCCCTGCCTCGCCAGAAACATCTCACCCCCTATTATTTTGAACAGGCTAGCTCTGTTTTCTGCCTGCTGTGTGCTGACTGCGCTGCTCAACTGTGTAGTAACTGGCCTGTTTTCATAGGCAGCAGTTGTAACAGCAACATTGTGACCCTCTGATTTCTCATGCATGGAACATTTTTCAAGTGCTATTTTCCAGTTTTTAAATCCATTCCTGACAAAAGCTGGGTCTATACTCTTGGCTTGTGCTGGTTTCCCTGTCTTGAAGTACTTCGAGCAGTGAAAACACAGAACACCATCTGTACCCGTACTAACATGCAGCCAGGGATACTTCTCAGACCATCAGTGTCCGGTCTTTCATCACTTGTTTTTGCTAAACTTTAAGGTCAGGTTGATTTGGCTTTGTATATGTCATTATCATGTCAACATCCTCTCCCTCTGTGTTGCCTCCTGTCCCTCCGTGTTGTTCTGTCTGTAATTCTACTGTCTCTCCTTCCTCATGCGGTCTTTTTCTACTGTGGCTGCCCTCCTGCAGATCCTCACTTGACTGACTAGGGCCTTCCTCACTGTCATCAGAAATTGCCTGCAGGCCAGGAGGACAACATTTTAAATCTTATCATTTCAGTTAACCCTCTATATACCTCTATAGAATTTCACAACAATGTGAAATACAACATATTCCTGAGAATTAACGGCTAAAACTACTAAAGTTGGTCATTATTTCAAATGTCTAAGAATAACTTTTTAAAATTTAAAATTTAAGTGTTAATTACAAGTTTGTTGCAATTTATAGATTAGAAATATCTTTAAAAAATGATGTATGACTCATTAAGAACTTTTTTTCATAGCCCATAATTTAAGAGCATAAAAAGGCATAAATATGATTTTGTAAACTCCTCCGTACAATAAAAAAACATGATTTCCTGCTATAAGAGGATGTCAAAAGGTTATGTAGCCCTTTATTTGTTGTTTGCATAAACCTTGCACCACACAAATGTACTTATTATAATTATTTTTATAGTGACTTACACGACAGTGAACATACCTCAGTCAACTTATACAGTACAATGGGTTAGATGATAAGATAAAACATTATTTCTTGACGACGATAAATTGTTTGATTTATCCAACCATTCTTTTTGTGTTCATTCATTATTTGCCTCTGTCCACTCACCTAAATGCAGAGTTATGGTCTCCACATTTTGCTGTGTTTGCTAAGAGCAAAAGCCTTCTTGCCATTATTGTCAGACTAGCTATTCCCCTTAACAAAACTAATCTACCACATCTGGGAAAGTCAACAGGCATAGGATACTTACATTGTTTGGTTTTTGAAAAAACGACGTGATTGTCTTTTGTCTCTTCATTGCCTTTATGTGGCAGTTATACAGTCGCATTTTTTCAGTTCAGAAAACCCAGGCTCAGCTCAGTCATAGACGATGGTATATGATCACTACGGTCACCGGTCCTACAGGCACGATTGAGGCAGCTCCTCATAGGACCCCGGGGTCACTCAGGAGTCGTAGCACACACACACACAGAGAGAGAGAGCGTAAAGATTCCCGATTCTGAAGCAGCGGACACTACTTAGGCTAATGTACATAGTGAAAACACTGATTAATCCTCTGTTTTACCGATTTTTGTCGCCTTTCGTAGGGATAGTGAGGGGGACAGATCGGGTCACTATGAATCTGGGGGGGTCATGTCCTGATGGCTGAGGACTAAGTTTGGATTGAGTTGTGCAGGTCACCAGATGGGAACAGTTCATGTAAAAGTCTGTGAAAGTGATTTTGTGTCTCTTTGGGATGAACAATAAAGCGTCGTTCACTTACAGAATGCAAGCTTCTCGAGGCACATATGTCTGAAGTACTGAATTAAGGTAAAGCAGTGCAGAGCCAGTGCTGGTTCTGTAGGCAAACATTAATGCCTTGAATTTTATGTGAGCAGCTATATAACGCATTTTTCGCGTTTCGCACTTTGCAGACGGTCCCTTAGGACTTGTCTCTCAGACGCCAGTGCATTGAGATCAATGTATTTTGTACAGAGCGGAGGAAAGCTTGTTTTGAGGAAAACACGCTTGTAGCTTGTTTACTACATCACTACGAATGAAAAGAGGCGTCATTTGTGCCGTAAAAACGTTTTGCTCGCGAGCTATTGATCTGGAAAAGTCGAATCTATGAATATCTTGCCAACTTTACCGAACTTTATCCACCCGTCAGATTTTCCTGCCTCTGCTTACTGCGCATGCGCGCATCAATATTGCATCCTTTTTTAAACGCTGAACAACAATATTTAATGTATCTGCATTACTGTAAGGGTAGGTTTGGGGTTGGGGTAGGTGTAGACGGTATTAAAACACAATCTAATAGATAGAAAAAAAATATTTTGTGTGTGTTAGCATGGATGATTTACATGAAATTGAATTTGTTGTAGCCATTTAAAAAAGTGTACTTTTTATTTTTGTTATTTAAGTTTAAATATTATTTGTTTGTGTTTTAGTTCAATTTGTTATTTAAGAAAGGAAATTGTAAACGTCATAAGGCCGCAGCAAATGGGACGCAGTACGCCGAAAGATAGGAAGCGGGTCAGACATATTTATGACCAGTTCATATTCTCTTGTTTTGTGAGGAATATCTTTTTGGGAATTAATTTCGTTTTGTATGATTTGTATCTTAATTTTAACATATATTTTGACTTTATAGAAAGCCTTATCCAGGTCTTTCAGCAGATCAGTCTGGTACGCCTGAAGCACCGCCATAGTGTGCAACGAAGCGACGATCTGACCTGCTGCTGCATATGCCCTGCCATTTAAGCAAGATTCAGGGGCTTAGATGGCAAGGAGGGAGCCTTGAGAGAGGATGTCTCGCCCACAGCGAGATAAGCTGGCTATCATCTCTTGCACAGGGGGCATACCCTCATAGCCATTTTCACGCATCCCCTCAATGTCAGCATAACTAGTATACAGAAAGCTATGAATACGAGAAAAAATAGCTTTTTCCACTCCTTCTCAACCTCCACATCGAGATTTATGAAGAAAGGAAGGCTCGCTCGAGCTGGGGATTTATGGCCAGAAATATTTATTTTTATGATCCATAACCTCCAAAAACTCGTTCATATGCAGTGCAGGAGGATTGAGAGGGTTCAGTCTCAACTTCCTCGCCCTCAAACATCTCCTGCTCTTCCTGCAGAGCACTAACCGCTGAATCTGATGATGTCAGAAAGATCGCATCGTCACAATTCAGCAGCTCACTCTCGTTCTCGGCCGACGCGCGTGAAAAGGGGCTTTTTGAGGTCAGGGGAGTGAGGTTTACACTGACACCCCGGACATACACATCCGTTACATTCACCCCCCTGAACCTCACTCCCGTCCTGGTCACGGCACCAATGTAACACCCCCTCCGGGGTCCACACCATCCTAACTCGTTCTTGCTCCGAGCGAGTCTCGAACCCAGGATTCCGGCGCAGGAGGCGGGCGCTCTAACAAGGAACGCCAAAGGCTACAGCCTCTAGCGTCAGTTGCTAGAGCGCCTCTTTTTGAGGTCAGGGAAGTGAGGATTACACTGACACCACGGGCATACACATCCGTTACACACGCATCAATATTGCATCCTTTTTTAAACGCTGAACAACAATATTTAATGTATCTGCATTACTGTAAGGGTAGGTTTGGGGTTGGGGTAGGTGTAGACGTTATTAAAACACAATCTAATAGATAGAAAGAAAATATTTTGTGTGTGTTAGCATGGATGATTTACATGAAATTTAATGTGTCGTAGCCATTTAAAAAAGTGTACTTTTTATTTTTGTTATTTAAGTTTAAATATTATTTGTTTGTGTTTTTGTTCAATTTGTTATTTAAGAAAGGAAATTCTAAACGTCATAAGGCCGCAGCAAATGGGACGCAGTACGCCGAAAGATAGGAAGCGGGTCAGACATATTTATGACCAGTTCATATTCTCTTGTTTTGTATGATTTATGTCTTAATTTTAACATATATTTTGTTGATCAATTATCTTCTCAAATAAACAAGAAGGAACAAAAGTATCGTTGAATGAAGTGCGTTCAATACAAACCCGCTGCCATGCTTCCGCGGCCAAAGCAACATAATGTGTGCTTGTACTGTGCTTAAGCTGGCTTTCAGTAACAACATTTTAAAGTAAATATATGAAGTTGTAGGGAAACTATACGCTTATTATTATTATCGTTTAATAAATATAATTAATTTGAAAAAGTACCAACTTCACATTGGGTGGGCCGCGGCTGGTTTAGACTAGTCTTAATGTCATCTGTTTTCTTTTCTTTTTTTCTTCAAGACTGGCCATAACTTTTTAAACTTTAACAAACTAGTTCTTAAGATCAAAGACTATAGAATACCGTCATTAAATGGATTTTGTAAAACAAATCCCTCAGAATTGGGACAAAAGTCTGCTGTGATTATGTAAATTAATTATAGTTCATGGAGTTATATAATAATTCTATGAATTAAAAGCACATTTCAAACTTATTCATTATTCATCATAGACTATATACCTTTTATTTATATTATTAAATCTCTTAAATTAAAAATACAGGCCTGTATATAATCCATAGTGTACTTTAGATGGATCAACTAAATTATTAAAGTGCATTTCCGAATATTTATTTTAGTATTTGAAATTTTACTGAAACCCTTTCAGATAAATAAATAAATAAATCCTCCACCTGAGAAACATTTGAATGCTGAGCAAATCTTTTTTTAATAATTTTTACTTCCATATTGTAATGAAGCCCTTTACATTTACATTTAGTCATTTAGCAGAAGCTTTTATCCAAAGCAACTTACAAATGAAGACAATAGAAGCAATCATAATCAACAAAACAGCAATGTTATGCAAGTGTAATAACACATCTCAGTTAGCTTAATGCAGTACACATAGCAAGGTCATTTTTTATTATATAATAAATAAATAGAATTTAGAAAACAGGTAGAATACAAAAAGATTAGAAAAGCTAGTGTTAGAGGCCTTTTTTGCTTTAGTTAATTGTACAATAAATAAAACAAGAAAACAAATAGAATACAAAAAGATTAGAAAAGCTAGTGTTTTTTTAAAGAATAGAATTAGAATAGACATTGCTAGAGTTAGAGGGTCAAATAAAGATGGAAGAGAATCTTGAAGATGGCTGAGGACTGAGTTTGGATTGAGTTGTGCAGGTCACCAGATGGGAACAGTTCATGTAAAAGTCTGTGAAAGTGATTTTGTGTCTCTTTGGGATGAACAATAAAGCGTTGTTCTCTTGCAGAACACAAGCTTCTCGAGGCACATATGTCTGAAGTACTGAATTTAGGTAAAGCGGTACAGAGCCAGGGCTGGCCTTGGATTTTATGTGAGCAGTTATAGGTAGCCAGTGTGACATGCATTATATTTGGCTCATTAAAAATGAATCTTGCTGCCGCGTTCTGGACAGAGCATGTGAGCGAAGCGGAGCGGTGTGTCGCTCAGATCAATATTCCACTCTGTGTGTGTGCGCTCCGCTCAGTCGCTCACGCTCCGCTAATGTTCTCAGTTAAATGGTTATGTATTTAGCAGATGCTTTTATCCAAAGTGACAAAGAGACATTTTCATTAGTACATGTGATCCCTGGGAATCGAACCCACAACCTTTTGCGCTGCTAACGCAATGCTCTACCACTGAGCCACTTAACGGACTGATAAGAATTTTGACAGATTAATACAATCAGTTAAACGGTTTAAAGCCACTTATTGATTTATTTTTAGTAATTTATCAAAACATTTTAAAAGAATTGCTACATGGTTAAAATAAGCTATACGCGTATAAAAAAAAAAGTTTTTAGAGAGAGTCAGAGAGGGAGAAAAAACGCATATAAGTCGCATTTTATTATTTCATTCAGAAATAGGCCAACGCGAATTACAAACATTATAATAAACACTGTAAACATAGCTAGGCTATTTTAGTTCCCCTCACTCCACAACAAATCATTTCAATTAACAGTAGGCTAGAAAATAACAAGAATTAAAAATAAGAAACGTGTTATTTTAGGCTAAAACGAATCTGAAACCCATGTTGGGTCTCTCTTCAACACAAAATCAAATGTTCTCGTATTCGCGATATTTGAATGCCAAAATATTATTTACCTTTTATGTAGGCCTATTTCCCTCCCGTTACAAAATCCACGTACAACAAAATGTTTTGCATAACTTCACGGCGGTAGGGTGATAATGCTTAACGGCACAGATTTTACTACATAATTAAACAGAGCAGTGTGTTTTTTCTCCCCATATGTTTGACTGGTTGTCGGTAAGTATTTGTTTTTATAATGATAATGAACAGGCTGCATTGTCAAGGTAGAAAGCTTAAACGTGAGGTGGAGCAAGCACTTGATTTTTCCCCTTCTAACAGTGGAAGCAACTCCTTTTGGTCATGAAGATAATCGGAATTGTAAAAGGTTTGCTTTTATTTGTGCTTTTTTGTAAAATAAGACAATAGAATGCAGCTTTCTGCCTTCTGCTTTAATTTCGCGCAGCACAATAATGAACAGATTCTGCACACTCTAAAAAAACTGGGTTAAAAACAACCCAATTTGGGCGGGGTAAATATAGGACAACACATTTGGGGTTAATTTTACCCAGTAAATTGGGTTGTTTATTTAACCCATCATAAATGGTTGATTTAACTCAGCTAATGGGTTTATTCATTTCTATTATAATATTCGCTTTTTTTTTTTTACTTTATGCATGAAATAATGTTTACAGATTAACTTAAATCCTCTAAACGTTTATAAAATACTCCAGAACCACTGGTTTACGTGATAACGTCTCATGTTACGTATGTAACCATGGTTCCCCGAGTGGGGAACGAGACACTGCGTCCCCTAGGGGTCGCTATGGGGAACGCCGTCAGCGTGACTTGTGTCTGAAGATACATATGTAAAAACACCACCTGTTGGCCGGCGTCAGCCCATGACGTCACTACCGGCGCGACCATAATAAAAGAGCCGCCGGGAGAATACATCATCCGCTTCTTCGTCTGAAGCTTGCGTCCGAAGCATGGCCCAAAGCCTAGGGGACGCAGTGTCTCGTTCATCACTTGGGGAACCATGGTTACATACGTAACCTGAGACGTTCCCCTTCATGGGAACTTCGAGCTGCGTCCCCTAGGGGTCGCTATGGGGAACGCTATACCCACGCCACCATGCTGAGGGGAGTGCAAGCCAATTTCGCAAAAAAGGCGAGCACTAAGCCAACTCTACCAGGCTAAGGGAGTTGCCCCCGGGACGGTTGATGGCTGTCAGTGACATTACCCCCTACGGCCAGAAAGCCTGAGCTGCATACCCTAAGATCCTTACCTGCTGGGTGCCGGAACTACCGGACCCAGGGTAGAGCTCGAAGGTCTGGAATCAGAAAGATTCCTTTAAGGGGATATGGCCAAGCACCTAGTGGTAGTAACTAGGTCCTGGCCGGTCACTCAGAAGCTGCCGCTTGCTCTGCACAAGCTTGCTGAGGGAACTGTCTCAACAGACCCTTTGGTAGCGACACCCTTTTTTTTGTTTTTGTTTTTTGGACCCAAAATATATGGGACAAAGAGAGCGGGGCCCAAGGCACAAGCCGGGGCTTTGACCAACTCAAAAAAGGGCACGAAGCTGTGTGCGTAACCCTACCGTACAGGATTTTTAGAAAGAACGCAGAACCTTGATGTGCGAACTTACCACTTGAGTGGATTTTAAAAAAGTGCCCAAAGACTAGCGTGCGCACTTACCATAATATGGATTTTTAGAAAATAACGCAGAACACTTGATGTGCGACCTTACCACTAAGTGGATTTTTAAAAAAGTGTCCAAAGATCTTAGCGTGTGCACTTATCTAGATGGGTAACGGTCTATGGCTCCGGGGCGGAGAACTATTCACTCTTCAGAGTGAGAGGGAACTCAGACGCTCAGAAGGGAGCGGCATGCTCATAAATGACCCTCTATGATGAGGGGAGCAATGCTAGCTCGACCAACAAAGAGAGAGACCTATCACAGAGCTCTGAGGAGCGGAGAAACTCATTCTACAGAATGAGAGAGGAGACGCTACAGAGACGCTCAGAAGGGAGCGGCATGCTCATAAGCGACCCTCTAGGTGAGGGGAGCAATGCTAGCTTTACCGACAGTGAGCTCTGGAGAGTGGAGAAATCAACACTCAGAATGAGAGGGAACTCAGACGCTCAGAAGGGAGCGGCATGCTCAAAAATGACCCTATTGGTGAGGGGAGCAACGTTAGCTCTTACCGACAGCGAGCTCTGGAGAGCGGAGGACTCCTTCCTCAGATGAGAGGAAACTTAGACGCTCAGAAGGGAGCGGCATGCTCATAGGTGAACCTCTATAGTGAGGGGAGCAAGGCTAGCTCGACCAATCAGAGAGAGCAATCTATCACAGAGCTCTGGGGAGCGGAGAACTCATTCCTCAGAAATGAGAAAGACCTCAGATGCTCCGAAGGGAGCGGTATGCTCATAAATGACCCTCTAGATGAGGGAAGCAGCGCTAGCTCTACCAACAGCGAGCTCTGGAGAGCGGAGAACTCATTCCTCAGATGAGAGGAAACGTAGACGCTCAGAAGGGAGCGGCATGCTCATAGGTGACCCTATAAGGTGAGGGGAGCAATGCTGGCTCGACCAAAGGTCGCATGAAGGAGGTCCGCCTGATAAGGACCTATCGGATTCCCAGGGATTTGCAGACCAGAATAACCTGAAGACCAAGGAGGTTCCACCGAAACCTCCGAGGAGACCTCGGGTCCGGACCATCAGTAAGGCAGTTTGATGAACATAGAACCCGACCAAAGTCATCATAGGTCCAGTCTGACTGCAGTCTAGGTTCCCACCTAACCTCGGTCAGGTGACGGAGATGGTGGTTGCAGGGGAATTGGAGAGGGGAAGCCAGGGGCCGCCCCCCCGAGGGATGGGAGTAGGTGTTACTTTTTACTCCAGTCCGGACGAGAGTGTTGTTGAGAACGCTTCGTCTGGATTACCTCCCTCAGGTCTCGCCTACCTCTCCTTGACCTGTACCTCCCTCTAGCCCTACCCCGCAGGTGGGGGAGGGGCACGAGTCGTGACACTAGCCTTCTGTGCCTGTCTCCGATCCTCAGACCAGGCCGGGCCAGGACCAGGACCCCTGCTTTGTTCGGGCTCAGACCTGGACCTTCTTGGGATGAAGGTTTCAAAGGCTGCTGAGCGCGCCCTCGCCTCCCTGAACTTCTCGACCACCGTCTCGACGGAGGTACCAAAAAGTTCGGAAGGCGAGATCGGCGCATCGAGAAGAAAGCCCTTCTCTTTCTTCTCGAGGTCTGCCAGATTCACCCACAGATGCCTTTCCGTTACCACCATGGCTGCCATGGACCTGCCCATAGCAGTGGCAGCCTGCTTGGTGGCACGGAGGGCCAAATCCGTGGTGCGGAGCAGCTCAGCTACCTCGTCAGGTGACAAGCCCTGACCGTTATTTAGGTCTTTCAGCAAGGCAAGGCAAGGCAAGTTTATTTATATAGCACATTTCATACACATTGGTAATTCAAAGTGCTTTACATAAAAGAAAGTGAAATAATCATTCACAGCAATAAAAACAAGAAGTTAAAAATAATAAAACAAGGAGTTTTAAAATGATATAGAAATTGATTTAAAATGAGATTTAAAACAGTTAAATAGAAAATGATTATACATAAAATACAATGCAGTCAGTTCGGACGTAGCACAGCGCTCATTCAACAAATGCACAGCTAAATAGATGAGTTTTGAGACTGGATTTAAATGTGGCTAATGTTTTAGCACATCTGATCTCTTCTGGAAGCTGGTTCCAGCTGCGGGCGGCATAATAGCTAAAAGCGGACTCCCCTTGTTTTGTGTGAACCCTTGGTATTTCTAACTGACTCGATCCTAATGATCTGAGTGGCCTGTTAGGTTTATATTCAGTGAGCATATCTGCCATATATTTAGGTCCTAGGCCATTGAGCGACTTATAAACGAGTAGAAGTACTTTAAAATCGATCCTAAATGTAACTGGAAGCCAGTGTAAGGACCTGAGGACTGGTGTGATATGCTCATATTTTCTGGTTCTAGTCAGAATCCTGGCAGCAGCGTTCTGGATGAGCTGCAGCTGTCTAATGGTCTTCTTTGGAAGGCCGGTGAGGAGACCATTACAATAATCCACCCTGCTGGTGATAAAGGCATGAACAAGTTTCTCCAAGTCATGACTGGAAACAAAACATCTAATTCTTGCAATGTTTTTGAGATGATAGTATGCTGATTTAGTTACTGCTTTGACATGACTACTAAAACTAAGGTCTGTCTCCAGAATCACCCCAAGATTTCTGACTTGATTTTTAGTTGTTTGACCCCTAGAGTCAAGGTATGCATTCACCTTGAGAACTTCATCTTTGTTTCCAAATGCAATGACTTCAGTTTTCTCCTTGTTTAACTGAAGAAAGTTTTGGCACATCCAACTGTTAATTTCATCAATGCATTGGCAGAGGGAGTCAATGGGGCTATAATCATTTGGAGATAAGGCTAGGTAGATCTGGGTATCATCAGCATAGCTGTGATAGGCAATTTGGTTCTTCCTCATTATCTGACTTAGTGGGAGCATATACAGGCTAAACAAGAGCGGTGCAAGAATTGAGCCCTGTGGGACTCCACATGTCATGGACGTCCACTTAGACTTATGCTCTCCTATACTCACATAATAACCTCTCCCTTCTAAGTATGACCTGAACCATTTGAGTGCCATCCCAGAAAGCCCGACCCAGTTTTCCAGTCTCTCTAGAAGTATGTTATGATCGACAGTGTCAAACGCAGCACTAAGATCTAGTAGTACCAGCACTGATATTTTGCCAGAATCAGAATTAAAGCGAATATCATTTATTATCTTAATGAGTGCTGTCTCTGTGCTGTGATGCACGCGGAAACCAGATTGAAAATTATCCAGGAATCCATTTGAGTTTAAGTAGTTGTTCAGCTGATTAAAAACTACCTTTTCAATAATCTTACCTATGAAAGGAAGATTTGATATTGGTCTATAGTTGCTCAACATGGTGTTATCAAGATTGCTCTTTTTCAGAAGGGGCTTAACAACTGCAGTTTTCAGGGAGTTTGGAAAAGTCCCAGAAAGAAGTGAGGTGTTCACCACTTCTAAGAGATCTGCTTCTAAACAGTTAAGCACACTTTTGAAAAAAGATGTGGGAAGTGTGTCAAGATAGCAGGTTGACGATTTGAGATGCTGTACTATTTCTTCCAAAATTTTGCTATCAATTGTTTTAAAAACAGACATAGTCACTTCTTTTTGAGATTGCTGTCGAATCTGTGTGACCCCTGTATTACAGGAAGATGTGCCAATCTCCTTCCTGATATTACTGATCTTCTCTGAAAAGAAGGAAGCAAACTCATTGCATTTGCTGTCCGAGAGCATTTCACTGGGAATCTGACTTGGGGGGTTTGTCAGTCTCTCAACAGTAGCAAAAAGAGTGCGAGTGTTGTTTAAATTACTGTTTATAAGGTTTGAGAAGAAGGTCTGTCTAGCTGTGGCTAGTTCCAAATTGAAAGCATGAAGGCTGTCTTTATAGATGCTATAGTGTATTTCTAGTTTCGTCTTCCGCCACATCCGCTCAGCTTTTCTGCATTGTCTTTTCATATTCTGAACTGCTGTTGATTTTCTCCAAAATGATTTTTGTCTGCCATTCTTCTTGCTGACCTTTATCGGTGCAATATCATCAATAACATTCTTAACTTTTGAGTCAAATGAATCCAGGAGAAGATCAACAGAGTCTGCAGAAATGCTTGGTGTTAAAGATATTGCCTTCATAAATAGCACACTAGTGTTCTCATTAATGCATCTCTTTCTGACAGAGACAGATCTAGATTCAGTGGTGACAGAGATCAATATATCAAAGAAAATACAGAAGTGATCAGACAGAGCTACATCCTTAATGACAATGGATGAAATGTTTAGACCTCTACTGATGAGTAAATCTAGAGTGTGTCCACGATTGTGTGTGGGTCCGTGCACATGCTGAATCAGGTCAAAAGTGTTTAAAACAGATATAATTTCTTTTGTAGTTTTGATTTCAGCATTGTCTATGTGAATATTAAAATCCCCTGCAATAGCAAAACAGTCAAACTCTGTGGAAATCATTGATAACAGTTCTGTGAACTCTTCAACAAAGGCTGGAGAGTATTTTGGCGGCCTGTAGATTATGATAAACAGAATGCGTGGGGCACCTTTCAGCACAATACCTAGATATTCAAAAGACAAGTACTGACCAAATGACACTTGCTTGCATTGATAAACATCTTTAAACAGAGCCGCTACACCTCCGCCTCTCCTAACAGTCCTGCAGACACTAATAAAATTAAAGTTAGGAGGGGCTGTTTCAGTGAGGACTGTTGCACTGCAGTTGTCTTCTAGCCATGTTTCAATTAGAAACATAAAATCCAGGTTGTTTGTGGTTATTAAATCATTGATCACAAATGATTTATTTTTTAGTGAGCGAGTGTTTAAAAATGCTAACTTGATGGAATTAAATTTTGTCTCTACAGCAATCTTAGACTGATGCATAACAGGCCTTAGATTAGATGGGTCAGCCGTACGCCTTTTGAAGGCCTTAGACCTTCTATCACGTGATAAAACAGAGATAGAGAAGGCTACAGGCACACTGGGTTCCCGCTTGTATTGTAAACGTTCGTGAATGTTGTTGCTAATATAGCGGGGACCCGACACATATCACTGAGAGCTGTTATCAGTTGTTTTTGGTTCACCTACAGCAGATGGAGGAGGGTTTGGGCCCTTGCGTTGTGGCAGCGGTCGGAGAGCTCTCACAGGAGGAGGCGGGAGAGCTGAGCCTGCCGTCTTTGGTGGTTGGGGGGCCCGCCGTTTTTTAGTTGATATCTGCGGGCTTGCAGAGAGTTTGGTCCCAGCATACACCAATTCCTCCATTTTCTGTGAAAAGCTTAGAAGTGGAGATGCTGGAGAGAGGGATAGAGTGTCTGGTGAGCGGGGCATATTCTGTCCAGGTGCTGGAGAGAGGGATAGTGTGTCTGGTGAGCGGGGCTCTAGCTCTGATGTTTCCGGTGACTGTAATGTGTTGTCATGGCATCCCAGGCTGTTTTCCAGAAAGTTGTCCTTGGGTGCTGAGTCTTGGAGCTGTTGTGATACGTCACAGTCTGCATGTGATGAGCTCTGTGGGCAGGGCTCAGCCGGGATGTCCATGAGCAGTGTTTGTTTTGGCTGTGTGGCGTTATCAGTATCCTTGTGGGATTCTTCAACCACATAATGACTCGGAAGCTGATATGAAGTCCTGTGGTCACTCATATTCTGTCCAGGTGACTGTGTGAGTGGATTGACACACACCACTGAAGGATGACGGAGGGAGAAATAGAAATTGTCCTTTAGCACTCTTGCACCAAGTTTGTTTGGGTGGAGGCCATCCAGTTTAAACAGTTGTCTGTGTCCCCAGAAAATATTGAAGTTGTCGATGAAGTTGACTCCTTTTGTACTGCAGGTTCTTTGTAGCCATGTATTCAGCCCAAGCAACCGTGAAAACATGTTAGTTCCCCTCGCTGGGAGTGGTCCACTGATGAACGACTGAACTTCAAGTCTTTGAAGTGTTTCAAAGAGTTCACTGAAATCTTGCTTTAGCATTTCTGACTGCCTTTTCCGAATATCATTCTTCCCCACATGGATGATGACTCGATTTGCAGTCTTGTGCTTCATCACAATGCTCCGAAGTTCCTTGTTCACGTCAGAAACGGTTTGCTTGAGGAAAGCAGCAGGTAGTAGCAGTCCTGCTACTGACGTTTCTAATAATAGAGGCCCACTATCAGAGTCCTGGGCTCGGCTGCGCTTTGAGCTGAATGCCGCTGTCTGCTCGACCTTGAGCGCCTGTTAGTAGCAATGTTAGCTGCTGGCTGATTCGATCCGAGTTTTGTCATATTTTGGGATTCCTCATCCACATTCATCAGTGCTTCAAATCTGTTCTCAAGATGTATAGGGGGTTGTAGAATACCAGTGCTTACAAGTCTTGTCATAGCCGTATCTGGGGTAGAGGATGCTACAGCAGCAATACGAGATACTCGTGACAATCTGATGTCTCGAGAGCCTTTGGGTCTCGCTCCCTGTTTGTGCCATCGATTAGTCCGTCGATCAGTTTCGGCTTGTTCCTCTACACTTGGTATAAACTGTTGAGATTCACTAGATTCACAGGACTCACCGGCTGTATGCTGAGGGGGTCCGTGGTGACCGTCTGCTGTATGTTCCGTCTGTTTTGGAAGTCCAGCAAATAACTTTGTTTCAAGAACCACAATCCTTTGTAGAAGTTTGTGGCAGTTCGTGCAGCAAGTAGGCATTTTCTCTCATCTGTTTGAATGTAGACAGCTGTATTTATCGGTCTCCGGAATGTAAACTGCTGGCAGTGGGAGGCAAAGAGTCCTTTTTTCCAGAAAATGTGTTGTTTGAGCACTGTGCTGATCAGCTGAAGTAAAAATCTTAGAAAGATCTGAGAAAAGAACAAAAATAGGGAGCAAAGCGCAGAGCAATAGCAAGAGCGTCCGAACGGTAGCAAAGCCGGAAATGTATATGCAGGTCCGCCTGGTATGCCTGGAGCACCGCCATGGTGTGCAGCGAGGCGACCGCTTGACCTGTTGCTGCGTACGCCCTGCCATTTAAGCTTGATGTATCCCAAAGGGGCTTAAACGGCAAGGAAGGAGCCTTCAGAGAGGCTGTATTACCCATAGAGAGATAGCTAGCTAGCGTCTCTTCTACAGGTGGCATCCTCTCATAGCCGCTTTCACGCATCCTAGCAATGTTAGCATAACTATTATGCTGAAACCTGTGGATGCGAGAGGAAAACGGCTTTTTCCATTCCCTCTAAACCTCCGTATGGAGATCAGGAAGGAATGGAAGGCACACCTTAGCTGGGGGTTTATGGCCAGAGAGGTATCGCTCATCGAGGCTTCCCGGCGGCGCCGCCATCTTGGTTCGCTCCCACGGCAAGTGAAGTCTCGCCGTGGCGCGTTCCATAACCTCCAACAGCTCTTCGTACGCAGGGCAAGAGGTTTGAGAGAGTTCAGTCTCAGCTTCCTCACCCTCAGACATCTCCTGCTCTTTCTGGGCATAACCCAGCAGAGCACTAGCCGCTGGATCAGATGATGTCAGAGAGATCGCATCGTCATAATCCAGCGGCTCACACTCGTTCCCGGCTGACTTGTGCGAGAGGGAAAGCTCCCTCCCGAATCGCGGGAAGCAGACAGCTGACCCTCTTTCCTCGAAAAGAGGGACAAACGAGAGCGGATCTTTTTCATAGAGAAACGCTCACAATGCACGCAGATTGCCCCCTCAAGGACATCGCGTGCGTGCCCCCGCCCAAACAAAAGAAATTCGTTGGTGTTCGGGTGTCAAATGAGGCTCATCCACAACTTCTTGAACGCCTTGCTAGTGCTCGCCATTTGATAATAAAGGAAAACTGTATTCCTACCAGAATGCACGCTTCAAACAGACCAGTCAGTGAAGACGAAGAAGAGGATGATGTATTCTCCGGCGGCTCTTTTATTATGGTCGCGCCGGGGTGTACGTCATGGGCTGTCGCCGGCCAACAGTTGGTGTTTTTACATATGTATCTTCAGACACGAGTACCGCTGACGGCGTTCCCCATAGCGACCCCTAGGGGACGCAGTTCGAAGTTCCCATGAAGGGGAACTTCCTTTACTTCTCATTTGCTTGTTTTATGTAAGCTATAGGCCTACACATTGCCTATTTAATCTCGTTTAACAAACATTAGAAGTAAAGATTAAACATTAGACAGGCGTAATTGACGAGTAAATCGTCCACTCTGTAATTGTGTTTCCACCGTGACGGCGCTGGCTCTCACGCCGAGCTGGAGTCGTGTTCGGCGGGGACTGATCACGGATAAGACCGCTGCCCTGCGTTTCACTCATGGACGAAATGAACTGCGATTGCCTTCATAACCTGCCCAAAAACAAACAGTAAACAGCTCTGAGGACATATTTTAACATCCAAAGTATGTGTTCTGTATCTTTATAAATATAATCGTCTCTTCATCAAGCAATAAGACCGATGCGCCTGTATGTTGCTCTGCATACATTTGAACGATATACTGCACAGAAACTATTTTATAAATAAAATAAAATGTACACAAACTACTCAAACACCGAACAAATAACCCCCAAAAAATGACCCAAAAGGCTCAACCCAGCATTTGGGTTAAAAACAATAACCCAGGACTTTTTTTTTGAGTAGGCTGCTTGCTGCACAGTATTTCTTTCGTTTTCATAAATTATTATTTAAGTGAAAATATATTTCTAGTATATGCCTATTTATCCGTTATAATATAGCGCCTAGCTTTATTATGTTTTGCTCTGCTTGCAGAAGTGCTGCAGGTGCTGATGTGATATGATATGATCATGTAAATCCTCCTTCTGTTGTCTGCTGCATAAAAAATGTAATAACTGAAAAAGAATACTTTTCCATTAAAACACCACTTCATATTAAAAACACCCACACAAGATGAAATGCAGATATAGAATTTCACAAAATACACCTTGCTTATCAGGCCCATGAAAGCACTCACAAGATGAAATGCACCTTATAAAGAATTATTTCGTTGCGTAAATAAAATAAACACACTTTCTAAAATTAAAATAAACCAAAACTGCGGGGAAATGCGGTCTATTAAAACGTCTGTCAATCTTCACAGGATTTTAGAATTTACTTTTAGAAACATTAGCTTAAGACAAACTATTGCTTCGCCTATTCCACAGATTCTGGAATTAGCAAATTACCAAAGGGGCATTTTGGGTGAGCGAGCGGAGCGCCATCTTCAGAAAGACCTCTCCGCTCTGAAGGAAATATGACCCTCATGCTCTGGTTCTGGATTAACTGTAAACGTTTGATAGAACCTTTCAATTCTAAATCATTTCAGTAGAAGTCAGTAAAACTACACTGAAGTTTCCACTGCTGACAGGAGCTGAGCCTGATTCAAACAAGAGATTCAATTACATTCATTTATTCATTCATTAGACAAACAGACATTAACACAATTCAGGATTTCATACTGACCATTTCATTTCAGATCAATACATTTACATTTAGTCATTTTGCAGACGCTTTTATCCAAAGCGACTTACAATTGGGGAATACATGAAGCCATTAATCTTGAAGAGGCAAACAGACAGAGGAAGTGCCAATAACACCAAGTCTTAGGCATTGTTCAAATAAGTACAAGCTAGCAAGGGAAGGAGAGAAAGATAAAGAGAAAGATGAAGATATAGAAAAAGGGAAGGATTTTTTTTTAATTTTTTATGATGAAGTCAAGTAGAGTTGAAAGAGATGAGTTTTCAGTTGTTGCTTGAAGATTGACAGGGATCCAGCGGTCTGGATGGGGGGGGGGGAGATCATTCCACCGGCCAGGAACGGTGAAAGAGAATGTTCTGGAGAGTGATTTTGAGCCTCTCTGTGATGGTACCACGAGGCGTCGCTCACTAGCAGATCTCAGACTTCTGGAGGGGTGTAAATTCGTAATAGTGAGTGGAAGTAGGTGGGATGCATTAAATTTATAATATAAAGACATTCATAATGTCACAAAATATTTATATTTAAAATAAATGCTGTTGTATTCTTTTGAACTATTCATCTGTGAATCCTGAAAAATTTTATTTATCAGTTTCAATAAAAATATTGTGCAGCACGACTGTTTCCAACATTGATAATAATCAGAAATGTTTCTTGAGCAGTAAATCAGTATATTATTATGATTTCTGAAGATCATGTGACACTGAAGACTGGAGTAATGATGCTGAAAATACACAGAAATAAATTACACCGGATACAACAGAATATATTTATATTAAATGTATATTATTTATATTTAATAGATAAATGATGTATGAATTTATTATGTCTTTATAGGTATTTTCTTAATTTTAGTTTTTTAATAAAGTTATTATTTTAGTAACGTTGCTTCAACATACTACATGGAAATGAAATAACATTATATATCTATCTATCTATCTATCTATCTATCTATCTATCTATCTATCTATCTATCTATATATATATATATATATGTGTTATGTTAGAATAATTTTTATACTCATACCTTTTTGTTGTTTTAATATTTTGAAATGTTTTTAGCTTTATTTTTTTCATTTAAATGTTTAGTTTTGAAATGTTGTTTGTCATTTTATTTAATTCCTCCATTTTCTTAAATGCGTGTATATAGTATTTATAGAGTTTTAACTTATAGTTTTAGTATCTTTTTCTCATTAGTAAGTCGCTTTGGATAAAAACGTCCACTAAAAGACTAAAAAAGTAAAGTAAATTCCAATAATATTACACAATTTGTATTATTTTGAGCAAATATATGCAGGTGAGCAGAAGAGACTTGTTTCAAAAATATACCAAAAAAATCCCAGTAGTGTTTATTATTTATTTCAGTAAACACCTGTAACAATATTTGATATATTTAAATAACTAAATACATACATGTGTCTCTTAAGATGGACCAAAAAGCCCAAAGTAGTGTTTGTAGGAAGAGAGGCGTTTATTAAACTCTATTTGAACTCATTTTAGCTCAGGGTCATTTCTATAAATCAGCTTGTTTGTCTGTAATAAACAGATTCAGATATTTTTTATTGTAATATTTGGTAAAACTCGGGAGAAATAAGCTTACCTTTACTGCCTCAAATAATTAATCGTTCAAAACCTGGAACAAAAAAATTGCTAAATTATCAATATTATACAAAAATACTATACCAGTCAAATTAATATCCACGCAATAGACTCGTAATAGAGAGAATATTATAATGTAATATATATATATAATATAATAAAGAAATTATTCAGCTATTTACAGTTATTCATGCTGAAGTGAGAAACATTCACATATGAGCATATTACATCAGTTATTATTATTATTATTATTATTCATATTTATGTGCAGTATAATGACTGTGTGTTTTTATTTTCACAAAAAGCAGAAATAAAACCATTAAAAGTATAAAAATGATGCTTAAAAATATTTTTATGTTGAAACATTCAATAACTGATTTATATATATATATATTTTTTTTTTGTTGTGAAAATGAAAAAAAACGACATTATTTTTAAACATATATTTGTAATGGTTTTATTTCTGCTTTTTAATACATTATACTTAAACATCAAATAACGGATTATAACTTCTAATGATTTAATTTCTGTTATCTATGTTTAAACATCCAATAACCAATATAATTGTTATTTTTTTTGTTGAAAATAAAACGACATTATGTTTAAATACACAATAATAAATAATAAATATTTGGATTTTTTTATTTGTGTTTTTGTAAAAATGTAACTACATTATGTTTAAATACACAATAATAAATAATAAATATTTAGATTTGTGTTTTTGTAAAAATGTAACTACATTGTTTAAATACACAATAATAAATAATAAATATTTTGATTTTTTTATTTGTGTTTTTGTAAAAATGTAACTACATTATGTTTAAATACACAATAACTGCTGTAATTTTGATTTGTGTTTTTGTAAAAATTAAACTACATTATGTTTAAATACACAATAACTGCTGTAATTTTGATTTGTGTTTTTGTACAAATTAAAGTGCATTATCAGTGTACTGCAACACTAGCAACATCCCAGCACTGTGTGTAAAAGACAACACACTACACACGACACCGTTCAAGCTGACATGACTCTGAGACGATGTTATAGCACTAAATGAAGGGACACGAGACGATGTTATAGCACTAAATGAAGGGACGTGAGACGATGTTTAGCACTAAATGAAGGGACGTGAGACGATGTTATAGCACTAAATGAAGGGACACGAGACGATGTTATAGCACTAAATGAAGGGACGTGAGACGATGTTATAGCACTAAATGAAGGGACGTGAGACGATGTTATAGCACTAAATGAAGGGACATGAGACGATGTTATAGCACTGAATGAAGGGACACGAGACGATGTTATAGCACTAAATGAAGGGCCGTGAGACGATGTTATAGCACTAAATGAAGGGACGTGAGACGATGTTATAGCACTAAATGAAGGGACGTGAGACGATGTTATAGCACTAAATGAAGGGACATGAGACGATGTTATAGCACTAAATGAAGGGACATGAGACGATGTTATAGCACTAAATGAAGGGACGTGAGACGATGTTATAGCACTAAATGAAGGGACACGAGACGATGTTATAGCACTAAATGAAGGAACGTGAGACGATGTTATAGCACTAAATGAAGGAACGTGAGACGATGTTATAGCACTGAATGAAGGGCCGTGAGACGATGTTATAGCACTAAATGAAGGGACGTGAGACGATGTTATAGCACTAAATGAAGGGCCATGAGACGATGTTATAGCACTAAACGAAGGAACGTGAGACGATGTTATAGCACTGAATGAAGGGCCGTGAGACGATGTTATAGCACTAAACGAAGGGACGTGAGACGATGTTATAGCACTAAATGAAGGGACGTGAGACGATGTTATAGCACTAAATGAAGGGACGTGAGACGATGTTATAGCACTAAATGAAGGGACGTGAGACGATGTTATAGCACTAAATGAAGGGACGTGAGACGATGTTATAGCACTAAATGAAGGGACATGAGACGATGTTATAGCACTAAATGAAGGGACGTGAGACGATGTTATAGCACTAAATGAAGGGACATGAGACGATGTTATAGCACTAAATGAAGGAACATGAGACGATGTTATAGCACTAAATGAAGGGACACGAGACGATGTTATAGCACTAAATGAAGGGACGTGAGACGATGTTATAGCACTAAATGAAGGGAGATGAGACGATGTTATAGCACTAAATGAAGGGACGTGAGACGATGTTATAGCACTAAATGAAGGGCCGTGAGACGATGTTATAGCACTAAATGAAGGGACACGAGACGATGTTATAGCACTAAATGAAGGCTCGAGTAGCATCGGTCATGTGCTCCGGTCTGTCCTGCATCACATGCAACACGGCCAGAGTTTAAACACAACCAGATAATGACTTAATTACAATGACACAAGCCTGCTGGAGAAACCCTCACTGTCTTCACTGCACAGACCTGCAGCTGCATCGATGCGCTCGACAGGCCATCGTTATTTTTATATTTAAACCATTGAAGGTCAATTTGACCCGCGAGACTAAATTAATCTTCAACACATCAGGAGGGCTAAACGACCTGATTCAGAAATTAATTCACATGTTCCAGTTTACTCGGTTCAAAACGTGAAAATAATGCTGGGAACAACATTATCTTATGAGGTATGAATGTGGATGAATCCGCTTGTGTGGCTGATATTTCAAATATTTATTATATAGCATCAAATACTTGATTCTGATTGGCCAATCCATGCAATCAGAATAATATATATCATATTACATTATATTATTCAGAAATCCTTCTTATATATATATATATATATATTAGTGCTGTTAAATGATTAATCGCATCCAAAATAAACGTTTTTATTTATGTAATATATGTGTGTGTACTGTGTATATATATATATATATATATATATAAATACACACACATACCGTATATATTTTGAAAATATTTACATGTTTTTACATGAATATATTTATATAATGTATATTATATATTAATACAAATATAAACAGTTTTTCAGAGGTGGAAAGAGTACAAAAATATTGTACTCAAGTAAAAGTACCATTACATTACTGAAATTTTACTTAAGTACAAGTAAAAGTACCAGTCTAAAAATATACTCAAGTAAAAGTAAAAAGTAGCTCATTTAAAATTTACTCAGAGTAAAAAGTACTTAGTTACATTTTAACAATGAGAGGGAGGAAAAAATGGGATAGACCAAAGGTGTCAAACTCAGTACCTGGAGGGCCACAGCCCTACACAGTGTAGATATTACCCTAATTAAACACATCTGATCAAGCTAAACTAATCATTTAGGCTTATTTGAAAACTAGATGGTATGTGTTGGAGCAGGATTGGAAATAAACTCTTTAGGGCTGTGGCCCTCCAGGAACTGAGTTTGACACACCTGGGATATGGGCCTATAAATCTCAAACTAGGTGTTTTTAATTAAAGGAATCAGTTATTTAGAATAATAACACATTTAGGCTGTTACCAGGGAAATTAAATCAGTATCAACAAAATTCATCTTTGCAATGCAGAGGAAACGCAGAAGCTTCATCTGAAGTGGCGTAGATGTATTTACACTGACATGAATGCATTTAGCCTGCAGTTACAAATGCAGAAATAATGTTTTGATAAATAAGACATAACATGTGACCCTGAACCACAAAACCCTAAGGGTCCATTTTCCTAAATTGCGATTTATACATCATCTGAAAGCTGAATAAATAATATTTCCATTGATGTATGGTTTGTTATGATAGGACAATATTTGAAAATCTGGAATCTGAGGGTGCAAAAAATCCAAATATTGAGAAAATCTCCTTTAAAGTTGTTCAAATTAAGCTCTTAGTTTTGATATATTTACAGTAGGAAATGTACAAAATATATTAATGGAATATGATCTTTACTTAATATGCTAATGATTTTTGGCATAAAAGAAAAATGTATAATTTTGACCCATACAATGTATTGTTGGCTATTGCTACAAATATACCCCAGCGACTTAAGACTGGTTTTGTGCTCCAGGCCAGGGTCACAAATGTTAAATAGTCATTTGAAATAAAAAAATTAAAAGATACTTTAAATGTTAAATTAGAACCACCAGTAGGTGTCAGCAAGTCACTGATAAGTGAGTCATTGCGATTGAACAGAATCATTTAAACGGTTAATTCAAGGAATGAAACACGTCATTGCTCAGAGTCAGAGACGCAAAACTGTGTATGGAGGCTGTGTTTGGTATTATTTTTGTTGTCGAAATAGAGCAAAAACAGGCAATATGGTGACTAAAACGCAAGTCTCTTAATTAACTTATGTTTTTTGAACTGTTGTAAAAAGAAAAACTACAGGCATTCTTCATGTGATGTTGACTTACTATATTAAATTATATAAATATATACATTTTCTGCTTCTATATCTTCAATGTTGTGATCATTCTAAACGCATTTTAACAGACTGAATCACGCAGTGAAAGAAAGCACTCCAGATGCACGCGGATTAGTCTAATCTAACGTTACTAGATTTCACGGCACACTGTTTAGAGTGATTTGTTTGGTTTTGAGCAAAATACTGATAATGTCAAATCGCACATCGTTAAAACAACAATATTATCTCAGATGATATTGCACACCCTGCACCACTGTCTTTTTGGCTCATTTGTGCAAAACCGTCAAAGCTTCATTTTAACCACCAATGCAATGATGCAAGTATTTACCTTATCTCTACATGCTTGCGAAGGGCGATGTCGAGATGTTATAAGCTGCTAGTTCGGTCTCCCGAGGCAAACACAGCTAACACTGCATAATAGAGCATGAATATGGCCAGGGGT
>CM049827.1:158822-287069 GCA_027422435.1 Schizopygopsis pylzovi | reverse complement strand
ATAAAAATATAAACATTTTCAAAACAAAAACGTTTATTTTGAATGCGATTAATTGCTTGACAGCACTAATATATATATATATACACACATTTTATGACTATATATATACATTATTATATTACATATGTTATTATATATTGCTTAAGGAAAGAATAGTATATAAAGTAATACAGCAAATAGTGTCACGTATCAATATGAATAATAATTTATTTATTAATAATGATATTATTATTTATTTTGAACACATTATGTTAACGATAGTTTGAATCGGACTATTAATCACTAATATATCACTTAAAATGACATTTATTTTTAGATGAAATATGAATATATTTTGATAATATTCGCTTTATTCATTTATTTACAAAACGGCACGAGACGCGGTAAACAAAACAAACGAAGACGACATTAATAATGATGGAAACCCACCAAACCCATAAACGACTAATAAAGCAAACTCATAAATGATGAACAAAGCAAACCCATAAACGAGCGAGTTGCTGAACTTGAGACTAATGGCGCTTTTCCACTGCATGGTACGGCACGGTACGGTACGGTACGGTTCACTTTTGGGGGGTTTTCCACTGGGTACTGTACCTGGTACCTGATACTTTTTTAGTACCACTTCGGTCGAGGTTCCATCGAGCCGTACCGTTACCAAAACGTGACGTGTAAACTCTGCTGATCACTGATTGGCCGGAGAACATCGTCATTACTGCGTCACTGAACTTGCGACACGAGACCCTCCGCTACAGTCCTACCCGCTAGATTTAAATCAGCACAGCCAGCGAAGGATCGGACGCAACTTCTGTTTAAACAAACGCACATTTTTGCATCAACCACAAAATAGCAGTGTCGTTGTCTGTTGAGGAAGTACAGACGTTCCTCTCGTTGATAGCCGAGGAGCGGATCCAGTGAGAGCTTGATGGCGCGATGCCGAAGGAAAAAGCCTTATGTATAACGTTACTTTTGAACTTGCTATATTTACAGAGTATGTTTTCTGTTTATATTTTTACCTCTGTATCTGTGTTTTGCTTCAATTAAAAACAATCTGATCGAATAAGTGTACCTCCAGACTATATTAAATATGTATCATTGTATGAGCACGTAATGAACCTCTTGAAAAAGACAAATGATTAATGCCGCGATTATAAAAACCATCACATAAATTAAAAAAAACAAGGGATACATTGTACATTTTGAAATATTCAAAAGTTTATTGATAATTCACTTTACAGAACACGCTGCATGAATAGTTAACTAATCAAGTAACGCAGCACACCTGCACGAACATCCCTGCCCTCCTCATCTACAACCCGTGGCACTGCCACCACAGTATCTGCTGCTGGGGGTAAATCACAAGCATTCATAGACCTCTCCATTGTTGTTAAAAACATCCACATGCCGAGAGTGAAGAACACTATTCCGTCTCCTTTCTTTGTTGTGAGTTTGTTTGTGGCGCGTTTATGATGATGTCACGGCAGTAGAGGCGGTGTCCTGACGGAACACCATACCCATCAGAATGGCATACCTTCGGTTAATGCGCATGCGCAGCAGTGAAATTTGAGGAATTGCGCATGCGTTAAATTTAAACCGTCATTTCAGCATACCAAGATTACAAGCGGTAAGTGTTGGTGTAATATATTGCATATTATATACACATTACCTAATTGCATGCCTTGTACAATCACAAGAAATGTTGACAGACGTTTTCAATATATTATTTTTAGCAAGTGGGGTCGTAAAGTCGCGATTTTGACCGAGATTAAACACATCGACTAATGTGTTGCTTTTTATTTTTAGCACGTGGGGTCGTAAAATCGCGATTTTGACCGAGATTAAACACATCGACTAATTTGTTGCTTTTTATTTTTAGCACATGGGGTCGTAAAATCGCGATTTTGACCGAGATTAAACACATCGACTAATGTGTTGCTTTTTATTTTTAGCACGTGGGGTCGTAAAATCGCGATTTTGACCGAGATTAAACACATCGACTAATGTGTTGCTTTTAAATGATTAATGCTTATTTTTCTGCTAACTGTAGTTTAACCATGGAAAATAAGTGGGAGGAAATTTTCAATTACCTTTCAAAGGGTTCATACCCTCTTGAACTAAATAAAGGGCAGAAGCAAAGCCTAAGGAAATACTCCTCCAAATTCAGGATTCACGGTCAGTATTTACGTCAACATACATCTTACTGACAGGAATATGCACGTGTTCATATTTTGTATTATTAATTATTGGTAATGTCAATATTCCTTAAAGATGGAGAACTACTCTTTGGCAGTGACAGAAGAGTCATAAAGACAAAGGAGGAGGCTATGAATTTATTTAAAGAATTTCATGCCTCACCTATTGGAGGACATACAGGAACCGTAAAAACACGAGCTGCCTTGTGTTCACGGTTCTACTGGTATGGCATGACAGTGGACATTGACAAATGGGTATGTAGCTTATCTGTTCATCCATAAGCCAACATTTTTATTTTTATACGTCTATATATATATATAGATTAATAGCTATGTGAAAATTGCTGTTTGTAATTTGAGCTTTTTTTCAAGATATCTGAATGTGACCAATGTCAACGGGTGGGGCCACCCCTGAATGCAGTTAAAACTCTGGACTGCATCAAGGTCACCATCTTTTGTAATCGATTAAATTTTAACCATGCTAAGCATTATTTTATTTAATCTATTATGCATTCAAATCACTAATAGGTATCTGCTGTTTGGGAGCTCATCGGCATTGATCTCACTGGTCCACTCCAAAAAACATCTACTGGGTATCAGTATATATTGACAGTCACTGACTATTTTTCCAAATGGGTGGAGGCCTTTCCTCTAAAGACAAAGTCTGCATTGGAAGTAGCCAAAAACCTTTGTACAGTCATTTATAGACATGGCTGCCCTAAGCGCATACTGTCAGACCAAGGACGGGAGTTTGTCAATCAAGTAAGCTTCACTTTATGCATTTTGTTCTGATGATGTCATTTGTGATTTGGTGCTCAACAAATAAAGATTTATTGATTGAAATATTTGACAGAAGTACTATAAGTCAAATGAAAATAATGTTCTGATTTGTTATTTTTATTTTAGATCAACAGCACACTTTGTGAGCTGCTCTCTATTGCGAGGAGTGTTACGGCTGCTTACCATCCCCAAACAAATGGTCTTGATGAGAAAACCAATGATAACATCAAACGGTAAGCATTCATTATTCTTGCGTTTATTTGCAGGGTTTTGTTTATTTGGTAGCTCTTCTGATCATTATTAAGTGTATTGAAAGTTGGTAGTTTCTGTCTTGAAAAACATTCATTTAGAAATAATTCTAAAAATTATTTTTCTAGGGCACTTAAAAAGCTTGTTAATGATCAGCAAGATGACTGGGACCAGTACCTAGATGCAAGTCTTTTTTCGCTGAGATCCAAAATACAAACCACAACAAAATTCTCACCATTTCTTTTAATGTATGGGAGAGAAGCTAGATTTCCATCAGAAGTGCCTGTTGAACTGCCGGTAGGTTTTTTTCTGTCTTTTTCTTGAAAATGGCTTTCTGTTAGGCCCAAGCATCAAGTGACCAAACATTTTAAAAGATAGGCTTAGATAATATAGCTTAAACCAGTATGATTTGAGGTTGCATAGCATATTACCCCAAAAGGTGCAACTGCTCCTCTTTTACCTTGCTCAGGTTTTCTGAATACCCCAACCACAATATATTTTCCTGTAACTCCCAGATCCCACATATATCCAATAGATGCAGTAGTAATAGATAAATGCAGATATATTGCCCATGAAGCTCAGCTTTATTGGAAACATGTTTAATATTTTATTGTAGATTAATTTTGTGTAAAAGTCTATACTATGAAATGTACAAGTCATTATCTATTTTGTTGTAGCTTTCAACAATAATACTCCCTGAAGACTGCAGTGAATTTCTCAGGGAAAGTCAGAGAATGCAAGAGAGCACAAGAGAAAAGGTCGAGGAGAATATTGCACTGTCACAAAAAAAAATGACAGCGGCATTTGCAAAAAGAGTTCAGAAAAAGTACAGAAATGTGGAGTTTAAAGAGGGAGATGAAGTACTCTTACTGAACATGAGAAAGAGAAGCAGGAAAGGAGGGAGAATGGAAGCAGACTACACTGGACCCTACACAATTGAGGAGATTTCAGGAAAGACAGCAACTTTACAAACACCACAGGGTGTCTGTCTTAAAACAAAATATAGCATCAGTCACCTGAAACCTTATAAAAAAAGTAGTGCCAGTTCTCAGGTCCCAGCTCAAGCCAGGTCTCAGGTCCCAGCTCAAGCCAGGTCTCAGGTCCCAGCTCAAGCCAGCTCTCAGGTCCCAGCTCAAGCCAGGTCTCAGGTCCCAGCTCAAGCCAGGTCTCAGGTCCCAGCTCAAGCCAGGTCTCAGGTCCCAGCTCAAGCCAGGTCTCAGGTCCCAGCTCAAGCCAGGTCTCAGGTCCCAGCTCAAGCCAGGTCTCAGGTCCCAGCTCAAGCCAGCTCTCAGGTCCCAGCTCAAGCCAGGTCTAAGGTCCCAGCTCAAGCCAGCTCTCAGGTCCCAGCTCAAGCCAGGTCTAAGGTCCCAGCTCAAGCCAGGTCTAAGGTCCCAGCTCAAGCCAGGTCTCAGGTCCCAGCTCAAGCCAGGTCTAAGGTCCCAGCTCAAGCCAGCTCTCTGGTACCTGTTTGGGGTAGTACTCAAGAACAAGGTGCAATAGAAACTCATAAGTTAGTTACGACCTGTTGTTCGTTGGTTTAGACCAGTTGGTCATCAAGTTGCATGTTTCTCCCATGACCCATTCCTGGTCATGATTGCATGTGTTCTTTGTTGAAAATGTAAATGGTACAGTTTTTCATCTAAATATTAACAAGACTAATTTGAAATGTTCTGTGTTGCAGTCCAAAAACTTTGGTCTTCTAAAGATACAGGACAAGTGGAAGCGGTCGTGGGACCATACAAAATTTATGATACCTCTTTTAGAACACTATCGGGACACGGCTGGCTTTCTGATGAGGTGAAAGTACATCCATGTGATATACAAGTTTAATGTTTCAGTGCTGTATCAAATTAAATTACTAACAACTTTTTTTGTTTACACAGATCATTGATGCATACCTGCACTGCATTATGAAATTAGCCAAGGTAATAAATGAAATTCAATTCTACTGAAAACTGTGTTTTCATTCTATTGTTAGAAATACTGGATTTTAACAGACCAATACTGTTACAGATACCTGTGCATCGGTTGGACGCTGTACTTGGGTCCTCTGTCTTTCATCGTGGCCAGTTCAGAGTTGTTCAAAAGGTAATATGGTTTTTATTACAGACTATGCAACCTTATACACATGCATGTTGGAACTTTGGATTTTAAGTGCTCTCTTCTATTTTTAGATGAAGTTACCCACAGCCTCAACTTGGATTTGTCCTGTAAACGTTGGACGTCACTGGATTTTAGTGGTACTTTTCTTGATTCTGTATTTACCACAAACTTTATTGGTAGTTTTTGGTGTGTCTGTAAAATCTTTAGGGATTGTTTTAGGATTAACTAATATTTTTTTTTAAATTTCAACAGATTGTTAAAATGGATGAAAAATCCCTCCTTGTGATAGACCCCCTCGGTAATGAAAATATGTACCAGAGAAAAATTCTTCGGAATTGGAGGTGATGTAAAACAAGCCTTTCTTACTGTGTTTGCAGACTTATGTATTTGAATATGTTTCTGAACTTATGACTTGTACAATAACAGAAATTTTTTGAAGACAATAAATGTCAGTGAAGGCCTGTGGACGATCCAAACTGAAAAACACAATCTTCAGCAGGACGGCTCTAGTTGTGGAGTCTTAATTTTGATGGTATGGATATTATTGATATATGTTATTGGGGTGAATGTGTGTTACTTTACACCTACACTGACTCTTTGCAGTATGCAGAGCTCAATCTCCAAGGTAGAAGTATCTGCGTTGCTCAAACAGATACAGAGGTCTCAGCCGCAAGAGTCAAAATTGCAGCAACTCTTCTGGAATACAAAGGTATCCATTAATTATCCTTATTACATGGCTTGGCTGAATTTCAATGTAGAATGCGGTCTGTTATTTCTTGATAACAGACCGCTGCGAATTAGAACAGACCGTTACCATGAAAAACAGTGCATTGCTATGGACGCAGCAGGATTCTAACCGTAGAGACGGAACGGACTATTTTCTTTAGCGGAGGCAATACAATCGTTTTTAAAACAATAAACTCCTTTTTTAAATCACTATTTTGTGTCAAATTATTGATTTATTTGGTAGGTAGCCATGTAATAAGCGGGATAATGTATAGCGAGGCGGTTGTTATAGCAAATACAACACCTTCAGGCTGATTCAAGATCCCTCCGCTTCGTGTCGGGCTCCCGATCAGCCTGTCGGGGTTATATTTCGCTATCACAACCGCCTCGCTATACATTATCCCTTACATGTCTGACTTGTCCTTTGACAAGAGACTATATTCAGGATAAATTGTGCTGAAGTTTTGCAGCAAATTTCTTTAAATTAAAATTGCTTGCATTGCACTTTTTTTGTTTTTCATTTAAGATGGTGTGGAAGATCTCTGTGTTTCCTGCAACATGTTGCAGTTTGATGCTGAGGAGGATTTCACAGAGATGGTAATAAGACAATAGGTTATATACTGACAAACTGGCAACTTTCACTATCCATCCACTCAGCTTTTTGTCTTTATCTGATGTAAATCAATTCTGATACACCCGACAATTACAGAGTCGTCTGAGTATTTCTGCAGATGACAGGTCTCTGACTTAAACTGCAAGTCTGAGGTGTACAGAGTGAAAAGGAATGGTGAAAGTACGGTCCCATGTGGTGCTCCTGTGCTGCTGACCACCTGGTTTGACACACAATCCTTCAGTCTCACAAACTGTGGTCTGTTTGTCAGGTAGTCATTGATCCAGGTGATTGTTGAGGGCTTCACCTGTGTCTTCTGGAGATTCTGACAAAGCAAATCAGGCTGAATTGTGTTAAATGCACTGGAGAAATCCAACAACATGATCCTCGCAGTGCTGCCTGCTTTGTCCAGATGACAGTGGGTTGGTTGAAGCAGGTGGATGATGGCGTCTTCTTCTCCTAACTGCTTTCACTAAAGCAGGCAATACAGCAATCCTTGAAAACATTTACATGACAATAGTATTAACTATGGCTATTTAAGGCTCTTGTAGCAGTAAGAAGAAATGTATTTCTTCTTATTGCTAGTACAGCTGAAAAAGTTTGTAACAATTCTTCAATGCTTCATTGATTATATATTGCACTTCTAAAGTGAATTTTTTTAATTTTGTCTTTAAAGGTGCAGTGTGACATATGCTCAAGATGGACGCACAAGGAGTGTACCCCTGCAACCCTTGCCTCAGAGCATTTCAATTGTAAAAAGTGTGTGTTAAATGCATAATGTTTGCTTCAAACTGTGTCGAAAAGTTCTATGTTGTACATATTGTACAATATGTACCTATTTGAAATTTGTATTAAAATATTTTTCAACCAGTCTATAAATAATGAATGTTTTTATAATTTATTTTCTTTTAGTAAGACACACAGACATAGGTTATGAAGGTATGCTGGTAAGTGTGAAAAGTAACAAAAAAGGATACTCCAACACTTAATTTTCTATGAAGCAAGAGCTATCGAAACAGGGGCTATCAAAACAGCATACCCCGTTATTAACTGTATTTTTATTAAACCAGGGGCTATCAAAACAGCATACCCCTTTATAAACTGTATTTTTTTATTAAATCAGGGGCTATCAAAACAGCATACCCCGTTATTAACTGTATTTTTATTAAACCAGGGGCTATCAAAACAGCATACCCCTTTATAAACTGTATTTTTTTATTAAATCAGGGGCTATCAAAACAGCATACCCCGTTATTAACTGTATTTTTATTAAACCAGGGGCTATCAAAACAGCATACCCCGTTATTAACTGTATTTTTATTAAACCAGGGGCTATCAAAACAGCATACCCCTTTATAAACTGTATTTTTTATTAAACCAGGGGCTATCAAAACAGCATACCCCTGTATTAACTGTATTTTTTATTAAACCAGGGGCTATCAAAACAGCATACCCCGTTATAAACTGTATTTTTATTAAACCAGGGGCTATCAAAACAGCATACCCCGTTATAAACTGTATTTTTATTAAACCAGGGGCTATCAAAACAGCATACCCCTTTATAAACTGTATTTTTTTATTAAATCAGGGGCTATCAAAACAGCATACCCCGTTATTAACTGTATTTTTATTAAACCAGGGGCTATCAAAACAGCATACCCCTTTATAAACTGTATTTTTTATTAAACCAGGGGCTATCAAAACAGCATACCCCTGTATTAACTGTATTTTTTATTAAACCAGGGGCTATCAAAACAGCATACCCCTTTATAAACTGTATTTTTTATTAAACCAGGGGCTATCAAAACAGCATACCCCGTTATAAACTGTATTTTTATTAAACCAGGGGCTATCAAAACAGCATACCCCGTTATAAACTGTTTTTTATTAAACCAGGGGCTATCAAAACAGCATACCCCGTTATAAACTGTATTTTTATTAAACCAGGGGCTATCAAAACAGCATACCCCGTTATAAACTGTATTTTTATTAAACCAGGGGCTATCAAAACAGCATACCCCTTTATAAACTGTATTTTTTTATTAAATCAGGGGCTATCAAAACAGCATACCCCGTTATTAACTGTATTTTTATTAAACCAGGGGCTATCAAAACAGCATACCCCGTTATAAACTGTATTTTTATTAAACCAGGGGCTATCAAAACAGCATACCCCTTTATAAACTGTATTTTTTTATTAAATCAGGGGCTATCAAAACAGCATACCCCGTTATTAACTGTATTTTTATTAAACCAGGGGCTATCAAAACAGCATACCCCTTTATAAACTGTATTTTTTATTAAACCAGGGGCTATCAAAACAGCATACCCCTGTATTAACTGTATTTTTTATTAAACCAGGGGCTATCAAAACAGCATACCCCGTTATAAACTGTATTTTTATTAAATCAGGGGCTATCAAAACAGCATACCCCGTTATTAACTGTATTTTTATTAAACCAGGGGCTATCAAAACAGCATACCCCTTTATAAACTGTATTTTTTTATTAAATCAGGGGCTATCAAAACAGCATACCCCGTTATATAACTGTATTTTTATTAAACCAGGGGCTATCAAAACAGCATACCCCGTTATAAACTGTATTTTTATTAAACCAGGGGCTATCAAAACAGCATACCCCTTTATAAACTGTATTTTTTATTAAACCAGGGGCTATCAAAACAGCATACCCCTGTTATTAACTGTATTTTTTATTAAACCAGGGGCTATCAAAACAGCATACCCCGTTATAAACTGTATTTTTATTAAACCAGGGGCTATCAAAACAGCATACCCCTTTATAAACTGTATTTTTATTAAACAGGGGCTATCAAAACAGCATACCCCTTTATTAAACTGTATTTTTATTAAACCAGGGGCTATCAAAACAGCATACCCCTTTATAAACTGTATTTTTTATTAAACCAGGGGCTATCAAAACAGCATACCCCTTTATTAAACTGTATTTTTTATTAAACCAGGGGCTATCAAAACAGCATACCCCGTTATTAACTGTATTTTTATTAAACCAGGGGCTATCAAAACAGCATACCCCGTTATTAAACTGTTTTTATTAAACCAGGGGCTATCAAAACAGCATACCCCGTTTATAAACTGTATTTTTTATTAAATCAGGGGCTATCAAAACAGCATACCCCGTTATTAACTGTATTTTTATTAAACCAGGGGCTATCAAAACAGCATACCCCGTTTATAAACTGTATTTTTATTAAACCAGGGGCTATCAAAACAGCATACCCCTTATAAACTGTATTTTTTATTAAACCAGGGGCTATCAAAACAGCATACCCCGTTATTAAACTGTATTTTTATTAAACCAGGGGCTATCAAAACAGCATACCCCTTTATTAAACTGTATTTTTTATTAAACCAGGGGCTATCAAAACAGCATACCCCGTTATTAAACTGTATTTTTTATTAAACCAGGGGCTATCAAAACAGCATACCCCGTTATTAACTGTATTTTTATTAAACCAGGGGCTATCAAAACAGCATACCCCTTTATTAACTGTATTTTTTATTAAACCAGGGGCTATCAAAACAGCATACCCCTTATTAAACTGTATTTTTTATTAAACCAGGGGCTATCAAAACAGCATACCCCGTTATAAACTGTATTTTTATTAAACCAGGGGCTATCAAAACAGCATACCCCGTTATAAACTGTATTTTTATTAAACCAGGGGCTATCAAAACAGCATACCCCTTTATAAACTGTATTTTTTTATTAAATCAGGGGCTATCAAAACAGCATACCCCGTTATTTAACTGTATTTTTATTAAACCAGGGGCTATCAAAACAGCATACCCCGTTATAAACTGTATTTTTATTAAACCAGGGGCTATCAAAACAGCATACCCCTTTATAAACTGTATTTTTTTATTAAATCAGGGGCTATCAAAACAGCATACCCCGTTATTAACTGTATTTTTATTAAACCAGGGGCTATCAAAACAGCATACCCCGTTATTAACTGTATTTTTATTAAACCAGGGGCTATCAAAACAGCATACCCCTTTATAAACTGTATTTTTTATTAAACCAGGGGCTATCAAAACAGCATACCCCTGTATTAACTGTATTTTTTATTAAACCAGGGGCTATCAAAACAGCATACCCCGTTATAAACTGTATTTTTATTAAACCAGGGGCTATCAAAACAGCATACCCCGTTATTAACTGTATTTCTATTAAACCAGGGGCTATCAAAACAGCATACCCCGTTATAAACTGTATTTTTTTATTAAATCAGGGGCTATCAAAACAGCATACCCCGTTATTAACTGTATTTTTATTAAACCAGGGGCTATCAAAACAGCATACCCCGTTATTAACTGTATTTTTATTAAACCAGGGGCTATCAAAACAGCATACCCCGTTATAAACTGTATTTTTTATTAAACCAGGGGCTATCAAAACAGCATACCCCTGTATTAACTGTATTTTTTATTAAACCAGGGGCTATCAAAACAGCATACCCCTGTATTAACTGTATTTTTTATTAAACCAGGGGCTATCAAAACAGCATACCCCGTTATAAACTGTATTTTTATTAAACCAGGGGCTATCAAAACAGCATACCCCGTTATAAACTGTATTTTTATTAAACCAGGGGCTATCAAAACAGCATACCCCGTTATAAACTGTATTTTTATTAAACCAGGGGCTATCAAAACAGCATACCCCGTTATAAACTGTATTTTTATTAAACCAGGGGCTATCAAAACAGCATACCCCGTTATTAACTGTATTTTTATTAAACCAGGGGCTATCAAAACAGCATACCCCTTTATAAACTGTATTTTTTATTAAACCAGGGGCTATCAAAACAGCATACCCCTGTATTAACTGTATTTTTATTAAACCAGGGGCTATCAAAACAGCATACCCCTTTATAAACTGTATTTTTTATTAAACCAGGGGCTATCAAAACAGCATACCCCTTTATAAACTGTATTTTTATTAAACCAGGGGCTATCAAAACAGCATACCCCTTTATTAACTGTATTTTTTATTAAACCAGGGGCTATCAAAACAGCATACCCCGTTATAAACTGTATTTTTTATTAAACCAGGGGCTATCAAAACAGCATACCCCGTTATAAACTGTATTTTTATTAAACCAGGGGCTATCAAAACAGCATACCCCGTTATAAACTGTATTTTTATTAAACCAGGGGCTATCAAAACAGCATACCCCGTTATAAACTGTATTTTTATTAAACCAGGGGCTATCAAAACAGCATACCCCTTTATAAACTGTATTTTTTTATTAAATCAGGGGCTATCAAAACAGCATACCCCGTTATTAACTGTATTTTTATTAAACCAGGGGCTATCAAAACAGCATACCCCTTTATAAACTGTATTTTTTATTAAACCAGGGGCTATCAAAACAGCATACCCCGTTATAAACTGTATTTTTATTAAACCAGGGGCTATCAAAACAGCATACCCGTTATAAACTGTATTTTTATTAAACCAGGGGCTATCAAAACAGCATACCCCGTTATAAACTGTATTTTTATTAAACCAGGGGCTATCAAAACAGCATACCCCTTTATAAACTGTATTTTTTTATTAAATCAGGGGCTATCAAAACAGCATACCCCGTTATTAACTGTATTTTTATTAAACCAGGGGCTATCAAAACAGCATACCCCTGTATTAACTGTATTTTTTATTAAACCAGGGGCTATCAAAACAGCATACCCCGTTATAAACTGTATTTTTTATTAAACCAGGGGCTATCAAAACAGCATACCCCGTTATAAACTGTATTTTTTTATTAAATCAGGGGCTATCAAAACAGCATACCCCGTTATTAACTGTATTTTTATTAAACCAGGGGCTATCAAAACAGCATACCCCTTTATAAACTGTATTTTTTATTAAACCAGGGGCTATCAAAACAGCATACCCCGTTATAAACTGTATTTTTTATTAAACCAGGGGCTATCAAAACAGCATACCCCGTTATAAACTGTATTTTTATTAAACCAGGGGCTATCAAAACAGCATACCCTTCACAAACACTGGTATGCTGTTTTGACAAAGTATGCTACATCGACAGACCCCGCTATAAAACTCAACTTCCGGTATGCTATTCTGACAAAGTATGCTACATCGACAGAACAGCGGCGCAATTATAACGACGCGTGAATAATCCCGCCCACTCTATAGCGGTACTAAACTGCGGTGGAAATGCAACCGACCCGAACTGAGCCGTACCGTACCGTACCGAGCCGTGCCGAACCGTACCGTACCATGCAGTGGAAAAGCACCATTAACGACAGAAAGTGACTCCGTCAGAAGGAAATAAACAGCTCTGTGTGTGTACTGCTTTAAAACCGCTGATTTAACGCATATCTGAGCTGAAAGCGACTCGGTCTCACCTGTAGCTCTCTCTGAGCACATCCAGCTTCAGTAACCGGACATCTTGAATCGATAACAAGAAACAAAACAAGAAATAAAGCGACACAAGACGAGTTCTTTCGAGAGCTCTTCCTCTGGTCTCTGGTGGTGCCACACTCCTGCAATCCTATTGGCTGGGGAGTGTCATGTGACCCGGCTGGCTCCGAGTCCATCACGTGATGTGCTTTACATAAACAGAAGAGTTCAGAGGTCGCTTGAAGAAACAGTTTAGACTAGTCTTAATGTCATCTGTTTTCTTTTCTTTTTTTCTTCAAGACTGGCCATAACTTTTTTAACTTTAACAAACTAGTTCTTAAGATCAAAGACTATAGAATACCTTAATTAAATGGATTTTGTAAAACAAATCCCTCAGAATTGGGACAAAAGTCTGCTGTGATTATGTAAATGAATTATAATTCATGGAGTTATGTAATAATTCTATGAATTAAAAGCACATTTCAAACTTGTTCGTTATTCATCATAGACTATATCCCTTTTATTTATATTATTAAATCTCTTAAATTAAAAATACAGGCCTGTATATAATCCATAGTGTACTTTAGATGGATCAACTAAATTATTAAAGTGCATTTCCGAATATTTATCTCAGTATTTGACATTTTACTGAAACCCTTTCAGATAAATAAATAAATAAATCCTCCACCTGAGAAACATTTGAATGCTGAGCAAAACTTTTTTTAATAATTTTTACTTTCATATGTACATTTAGTAATTTACATCAATGAAAGAATGATGATATAACATATATAAGTGAAATAAACAATTATTAATTTAGTCTCATTTTGAACAAATATTGAAATTGTGATATGGATTAAATATTGGTAACATGAGTGTAAAAGATGAAAGCAGGTCGATCCAGATCTACAGGTGTAATGTTTACTGACTATTGAACGGTAAGATCTTCAGAGGAGAAATACTACGGAAGAAAGGAAAGAGTGTGTCAGTGAAGGTGGATGTGAATGTGTGTAGATGTGTGTTAGTTACAGGATCAGAGAATGACACTGTTCCTCTGTCATAGTCCAGATCAACTCTCACACGCTCAAGATCCTGTTTAACAGAAAAACCAGCCAGTTCAAACAATCCGTACGCCACACACCAGATATCAGTGTTCAAGAAAACACCTCCCTTCCTTTGGTTTGATGCTGTAGTTACTCCAAGACTCCAGTATCGACTCTCTTTAACCTCCACATCCCAGCAGTGTGTTCCTGAGTTAAATCCCTCTGAACCCAGAACATAAGGATAAGAGTCGAATCTCTCTGGATTATCAGGAATCAGTGGATTGTTCTCGCTGTATCTCACACTGGTCAGATCATCAGACACGACGAGACGTGAATCTGCAGTGTTTGGATCCAGAATCACAGGAGCTGATGAGACACAATCAACATATTATTCTGATGTTCATATAATGATCAAGAGTGAACCGTACACAGATTATTATGAATTATGACACTTGTTCTATTGATCAAACACATCAGACATGAGTGAGTCATTGAATCATTCGTTCTAGAGATTCGTTCATAAACGCTGATTCATCCAGAAATGAAACAAACATTCATGAGTGAGTCATTGAATCCTTCATTCAAACCACTTTTACACAATTTTAATAGTAAAAATTGGTTTATTATATACACACACACACACACACACACACATATATATATATATATATTAATGCTGTCAAATGATTAATCACGATCAATCGCATCCAAAATAAAAGTTTTTGTTTACATAATACATGTGTGTGTGTTGTGTATATTTATTATATATATATATATATATATATAAATACGCACACATGCATGTAAATATTTTGAAAATATTTATATGTATATATTAAAATTCATATAATTTATATCTATTTAATATATAAATGTAACATGTTTTTCTTAAATATATACTTGCATGTGTGTATTTTTATATATACTCAATAAATATACACAGTACGCAGATATATACATATATATAAAATGTAAAAAAAAAACTCTTATTTTGGATGCGATTAATCATTCAAAAGCACTTATATATATATATATTAGATATTAAAATGTTTAATAATTCTTTCAAATTAATTAGACACTGTTAAATGGATTGCAGAAATTAATATTATATAATAATAGAAAAAGATCTGAACACAGTTGTTCTCCCTTTATTAAAAAAACAGTTAAAAGTGTCAATGTTTCGGTCACGTGTGTGTTTGCCTGAAGAAGGTCTTTGACCGAAACATTGCCACTTTTAACTGTTTTTTTAATAAAGGGAGAACAGCAGTGTGCAGATATCTTTTATATTATTTGATGTACATTTTGATCTTCCACCTGGCCAAGACATTTTTGGATGTGTGTGCTCTGACCTTTCATTACGAGCAATTCATATTTTGTCACAGATTATTTAGTTTTGATCAGAATCGTGAGATAATCGTGATCTCTATTTAAGAAAAAATAAATCATTATTCTCAGTTTATCCAGAATCGTGCAGCTCTACTCTCAGTGTTATTACAGTAAATATTCTATATTTGATAATCAATCAAACTGAACTGAGATCTGCTGTAAATATCATGTGGATTAAAGTTGTTCTTCTCTTGTTTACGGCTCATTCTGGTGTAGTAGCTCATCTGGTTATTCACACATAATGCTGAAATCTGTAAATATTCCCTCATGCATCATTTCCAGTGTATGTGTAACAGCACAGATCTTCTCCAGACTCACTGTTTTGGACAATGTCCTGCATCTTCTTCCAGACTCTGAAGGACAGGTTGCCCAAGTATCGTGGCACATGAATCAAAGCTCCAGAAGGCATCTGTGGATCCGGCTCTGAGATCTGGACTCTGGAAGAACATTCAGGATCAGAACCGCAGTGGATTTGGATCAGAAACAGAGAGACCAGAGACATCAGAAGATCACTCACCTTTCCATCGTGACTGGAAACTCCTGCAGAACAAACACACCATTAATCATCAAGAACTCAATCAATCAATCAATCAATCAATCAATCAATCAATCAATCAATCAATCAATCAATCAACCAATCAATCAATCATCAATCAATCAATCAATCAATCAATCAATCAATCAATCAATCAATCAAGAACTCAATCAATCAATCAAGAACTCAATCAATCAATCAATCAATCATCAATCAATCAATGGATGATCTGAAATCAGACCTTTAGAAAGCAGACGTCATTGGCTTTCATCATCTCCTCCGTGTCTTTGATTGTGTGTGAAAGAGCTGAGATGAGTCTGTTCATCTCCTCCAGCTTCTCCTTCATCATCTGCTTCTTCTGCTCCTCTTCATCTCTCAGTGCAGTGATTGTAGCTTCTTCTTCATCTCTGAGAAACTGATGAAGCTTCTCAAACTGCTGTTTAATCTGAAGCTCTGTGTGCTCAGCTTGAGACTGAAATCAAATCACATTCACTTCAATCGTCTCAATCATCAACATATTTACATTTATGCATTTAACAGACGCTTTTATCCAAACCGACTTACAGTGCATTCAGGCTATACATTTATTGTCAGTATGTATAAACATATCAACACATCACATCATTCAGATCCAAGAGAAACTCATACACCTGACATATAACAGATCCAGAAGCAGATCGCTGTTTGGCATTTACAACAATAATAAACTGGAATCCTTTATATTAAATATAATAAATCATAATTCTGTTTCGTGGTCCTACACCTGTACTGAAAACGACTCTTGATTGTGTTTCCTCACCTTGATGTGTTGAACTGTTTTCTCAAACTCTCCTTTCATGTTTTCTCTCTTTCTAAGTTTCTCCCGTGAGGACTTCAGTGCTGTATTGAGCTCCTCCTTGAATTTAATAGAAATAAAAGTATATAAAACACTAGATTACAGTGAAAAGATGAACATTCAGTGATCACTAAATTAATTCAGACTTCAAATTAAAACCTAACATAAATCAGAGGTTACCTGTGAAAATACAAAATACACTTAAATCAAACCTTCAACAGCATGAAGTCTTACCCAGTAACTACAGTTTGGTATAACACTATTTAGTATATTTTCACAAAAAAACAAACATAGAAAAACCGGAAGAAACAAGTATGGGGGGGGGGAGGGGGTATTTTGGCAAATACTTTTTCCACAGTAAAGTAAACAAAATAAAGTTGAGCAATATAACAGGGAGATATACCTACCCTATATGATGAAACCACTTCAGTTATTGGTCTGAATTTATGATTGTCGTGTTGTTTTGAAGTAAAGCACACTACACACGCCGGCTGTTTGTCCTCCAGACAGAAGAGTTTGAGTTTCTCTCGGTGTAAACTGCAGATCTCCTCAGATTCTGATGAACGGCTCTCGTTTCTCTCCTTCAGGAACGACTCACACAAGTTTTGTAATGCAAGATTTGTTGGAGGTTCTTCTTTTGAGGATCTTCTCCTGCAGACGGGACACTCCTGAGTTGGCTTGGTTCTCCAGAACTGTTGAAGACACTCTTTACAGACACTGTGACTACACGATAAAAGAACAGGAGTCTTGAAGATGTCACAGCACATGGGACAATTATAGTCATATTCAGCCGATGAAGCCATTTTCACTGTTTGAGCTCCAGCAACCTAAACTTTACTTTCACTTTCTGATCGACGGTTTAAATAAAATGAATAACCACGAGAATCACAAAGATCTGCTGACTGTTCAGAAACAAACTACTTATTTCTCTCTTCGTTGTTCGTCCACTGATGGCTGATTCTTGTTTGCTTTTGTCAAAGAGAAGAAAATCAGTTTGACAAGACGGAGAAATGACAAGTCAGTCTCTTCCTGGTAAGTGTTGTAAGAGGGTGGAGTTTCTGATCACCTTTGGTTCTGTTTAACCCTTTAACATTCACGACTAACAGGAGCCAATGCATTGTTTTTTATTATTATTACTGGACACATAAAAATGATTAAAAGCTGTTTTTTTCCCTCTCTGTGTGTGTGACAATACCTGTAATATTCTTAGTAGGTCTTAGAAACCTTCCAAAATTATCAGGGTCCACATTAAATTACATTTATTCAAAAGGGGTGTTTAGAAATAAGCTATGTTTTGTCCATTTTCAGTAATTTTAATTCGCATAATTGTTGATCAATTAATCTATTTCAGTTTTTTAAAACACTTTACACTGCTTTGGATGCGACTATCTCAGGGAGTCCTGAACATTGTTCGGTTCTGGTTTCAGTAACTCTGCAGCAGGGCAACTGTGTGACTGTGAGACGGCCTAGTCACGGGTCAAAACACCGCTCTTCCGTTCCAGTGTTGCCAACTATTTTCAATGGAAAGTAGCTAAAGTCTGCTCGAAAGCTAGATGTCGCTAGATGACGTCATGCGTAAATTTGCATATTAATGACGTAACCACGTCCTATTATATATTTTAGAGTGTGACATTTTAGCTGTTTTAAACGTGTAATATTCTAGCTTTGTGTATTTGTATATATATATATATATATGTATTATGTATAGGTTTTTTATATTTGTATTATGTATTTTATTGTATATTTGTGTATATCTTTAATAAAGTGGTATTTAAAGTTATATGTATACATGCTTTTTATATGTGTATATGAGTTTAATAAGATTAATTAAGTTTATTGTTGTGTATGAGTAAGTACAATCACGTACAGTCTCTCAGACGCAGCCCAGTAAACGATCTCAGAGGAGTTCAGAAACTGGAATGAACTAAAGCTCTGTGACAGTGAGTAATATAAGTGCATGAGAAGAATTAACAACAAAAAAAGAAAGAAGAAAAACGGTCAAATTAAATAGTTTTATTTCAAACAAAGGAGAAGCAGGCAAGTGATTGGTCCGTGGCAACACCGTGTGCACATGCGCAGCTCATTCACATCTATCAATCAACTTTTATTCAATACACAAAGGTCCATAGAGACAACACAATACAAATATATATATAAACATAAAAAAAACAAAAATAAACAATACAAAACATTTAAGAATAATCAGATGAGACATCATTTATAAAACATACAGGCTTCGGGTCCAGTGTTTCCAGAAGCAAGATGTGTACCTTGTGTCGCTCTTAGAAACATCAGCTATGGACACAATAATCATATTCTTAGACCCTACCAGTCTGCACATGAATCTATACATACAATTTCTTAAAACAGCATTAAAAGTGGGCACATTGTTAGAAACAAACATTTCACTTGCACTACTCCTCCTCGGAATTGTAATCTATGTCAGCTGTGCTGCTCCTCTGAGCCGGAGCCAGCGCTCACTGATCAGAGCAGACACAGGGAGAGGTGTAACTCAAGATCTCCCGCTCGCAGGACAGTACTGGCCACATTTGGAAAGTTGCTAATATTTTTCCAAAAGTCGCTAGATTTGTCGCTAGGCACTTTAAAAAAAAAAAGTCGCTAAAGGGGTCTGAAAAGTCGCTAAGTTGGCAACACTGTTCCGTTCCGATCAGAACATCAAACAGGTTCTTCCCACTCAATGACGCACTCACTGAGAAACCTGATGAAAGTGATCTAGTTATTGGCGATTCTATTGTATGGAACGTGAAAATAGTAACACCAGTCAACCAGGGGCGCAGATAGGATTTTTCAACTGGGGGGTGGGGGGGGGGACCAAGCTGTCAGCAAATGATTTAAACTCAATTCATTATTTTGCGTAATTTTGGCTTTAACTAGTGCTCAAGTAGTTACTTTGCGTAATTTGGGCTAATGATTTGCACTAAAAAGCCATTGGGGGATTCTTATTTGAAATCATGGATAAACAACAATGAAGAAAGGTAAACAAAGGCCTACCTGATCACCACTAGCAATGCATGATCAGACTGTTATTTGACTAGTATGCCAATCACCCACCAAAACTTCATGTCTCCATTATGTTTTATTTAAACATTTGCTTATCTCAGCATACTGTAATGACTGGTCAAAGGCGTGTGGATCCAAGTGCAGTAAGATGTTTCAAGAACAAGACTTCGCAAAGTTTGCATGGAAGTGTGCTGCTTAAATGTGTGTGTGTGAATGAGGTGCAGGTGTGGTGAGACAATCAGTGCTAACGAGTGATTGGTGACAGCTGTGTGATTGGTGTAATGGTGGATGGGAATGTGTGAGTGCAGTGAATGATGGGAGATGCAGTCCATGGGTGATGTGCAGCTGTAGTGTGGTGCAAGAGATGTGGTGAGTGGCAACCAGATTCATGACACATATAAAGTCTATCATTATGAACAAAAAAGCAAAGAACCTATGTGCAAAAAAATAATAATTATAATAATAATAAAATAACAACAACATATTTACATAAATAAAAATAAGTAAGTATACGGAGTATGAGAAATTCCCTCTAGTGCAGCCAAACAAATTTACTCAATGAAGGACCCAAAAACATCTTTCCTCCTTTCATTACCCTGAACATACTGCTGGGCAATTTCTTGTCTGTCCAGTCTGTCAAGCCTCTCTTGGTGAATATGGCACACAGCAATGTCATTGAGTCTTTTTTGTGTCATGGTTGATCGCAACCAAGTTTTCAACCTGCGTAACCCACTAAAACTGCGCTCTGCCTCAGCAGATGATATGGGCACCACATCAACAATCTTACTAATGTCTCTACCTGATCAAATAGGCCACGGACTTCAGGGGGCATTTCTCTCAAAACATGCACAGCATCTGCAGTTGTGCTGACCTTGTACTTGTTTTTAAACATGGCTAATTGGACTTTCAAGTCTTCCTCGTTCAGTTCAGGATATTTCTGAACTGCTGCATCATTTGTAATGGGAGTCAGGAGTGAGTTTTCCAGCTCTTTTAAAGTTTGAATGCCTGGTTGCATAAACTTCTCAGTAGTTTGTGCATCTACTGTGTCAAGGACACGGTAGAACTCTACTCTGTGAAAATCCACAGCTGATCCAGGTGTGTATGCAGGAGCCTGCCCAGAATATCTCTTAGTCTATGTGTGCGTGGTGGAACAATGGTCTCTAGAGACAGATTGTCACACATGTCTCCTGCTTCCTTAAAGACTGCCTCAAAGTGTTCAGTGTTTCTTTTGGATTTCAAGCTTTCTTGGACAAGAGAAACTACTCCTTAGTAGGTCTTAGAAACCTTCCATAATATTCAGGGTCCACATGAAATAAAATTTATTCAAAAGGGGTGTTTAGAAATAAGGTATATTTTGTCAATTTTCAGTCATTTAACTTGCATAATTGTTGATACATGCATCTATTTTCAGTTAATTCAGCATTAAAAACACTTTACACTGCTTTGGATGCGACTATCTCAGGGAGTCCTGTACATTGTTCGGTTCTGGTTTCAATAACTCTGCAGCAGGGCAACTGTGTGACTGTGAGACGGCCTAGTCACGGGTCAAAACACCGCTCTTCCATTCCTATCAGAACAGGTTCTCCACACTCAGTGGAATTGATGTCAGTGGCGTTTAAATTTAGCAACAGAGCGGTGATATCTCAGATCATTATCTAGTTTTGTGTATATTCTATATAGCTAAAGCTGTAACGCCAACTCCTTGTTACAAATATGGTAGAACCATCACTTCTATCACAAATCTTCATGACTTATCTCAGATCCTCAGCATATCCAATAGCTCAGAACAACTTGATGATGTAACAGAAACTATGGACTCTATCTTTTCTAGCACGTTAGATACGGTTGCTCCTTTACGCAGAAGGAAGATTAAGGAAAAGAGTCCAACACCATGGTATAATAAGCACACTCGGGCCATAAAGAGAGCAGTCTGGAAAATGGAGCGCAGCTGGATACAAAAATAAATTAGAGGTATTTCGTATTGCTTGGCAGGAAAATACTCTCTCCTACAAAAAAAAAAAATGGCTAGATATACTTACTTCATGTCTCTTTTAGAAGAAAACAAACACAACCCCAAGTATTTATTCAATACAGTGGCTAAATTAACAAAATAATATTGTCACGGTCGTGTAGCGGGAAGGACGCGGGAGACGAGAGGTAAGGTAAATCATGGGATTTTATGAAGGAACACAAGACACACAACTACATCAACGTACATAGATGAGTTGACGGACAAAGACTCAGGGAAAACTCAGGGCTTATGAACACATAACATAATCAAGGGAAACAGCAACAGGTGAGGAGCAAATCAAACACAGATGGGGATGAATGAACTAATGACAGGAAACAGCAAGGACCATATAAGGGTGTGGAAACACAAGGAAAAGGAAGACAAAGTCTGACATTACCCCCCCCCCCCCCCTTCCAATAGGCGCATCCTGCGCCGTACAACATCGAAAGGGGAGGGGGGGTGGGCACTCTGGAGGCCTCAAGGACCTGGAGACCGGACAGGTGACCTCCAGGGCGGTGCCCGTTCCGGGACCCATGGCGGATCCGGGGATTCCGGCGGCCATGGCGGAGCAGGGTGCTCGGGCGGCCATGGCGGATCCGGGGATTCTGGCGGCCATGGCGGAGCAGGGTGCTCAGGCGGCCATGGCGGAGCAGGGTGCTCGGGCGGCCATGGCGGAGCAGGGAGCTTGGGATGCCTCCATGGCGGAGCAGGAAGCTTGGGAGGCCATGGCGGATCGGGGAGCTTAGGTGGCCATGGAGGGTAGCCCCCCCCCAAATTTTCTTGGGGAAGCTCCCCGTCTCAGGGGGGCGCTCAGGAGCCGTGGAAGGCGAGCTGGACAGGGCCAGCGGAGGGAAAGGTGAGCTGGACAGGACCAGCGGAGCTAAGGGTGAGCTGGACGGGACCAGCGTGGGCCAAGGTGAGCTGGACAGGACCAGCGGAGGCCCAGGTGAGCTGCAGAGGAACAACTCTTGGGGGCGCTCTGGAAGCGCAGACTTTCGTGGGCGCTCGGGTAGCGCTGATTCTCGCGGGCACTTGGGTTGCGCGGAGCCTCGGGGGCGCTCGGGAAGCGCAGGAGGGGCGCTGGACGGGACGAGCGGAGGCCAAGGTGAGCTGGACGGGACCAGCGGAGGCCAAGGGGAGCTGGACGGGACCAGCGTGGGCCAAGGTGAGCTGGACGGGACCAGCGGGGCAATGGTGAGCTGGACGATAATTAAAATAATTAATTAATTACAGACCAATCTCGAATGTCCCTTTACTGTCAAATATATTATAAAAGGTAGTATCGTCAAAACTATGTTCCTTCTTAGAGAAAAATTATATATGTGAGGATTTCCAGTCAGGTTTTAGACCAAATCATAGTACTGAGACTGCTCTCATTAGAGTTCTATGAATTTAAAGCACATTTCAAACTTGTTCATTATTCATCATAGACTATATCCCTTGTATTTATATTATTAAATCTCTTAAATTAAAAATACAGGCCTGTATATAATCCATAGTGTACTTTAGATGGATCAACTAAATTATTAAAGTGCATTTCCGAATATTTATCTCAGTATTTGACATTTTACTGAAACCCTTTCAGATAAATAAATAAATAAATCCTCCACCTGAGAAACATTTGAATGCTGAGCAAATCTTTTTTTAATAATTTTTACTTTCATATGTACATTTAGTAATTTACATCAATGAAAGAATGATGATATAACATATATAAGTGAAATAAACTATTATTCATTTAGTCTCATTTTGAACAAATATTGAAATTGTGAAATGGATTAAATATTGGTAACATGAGTGTAAAAGATGAAAGCAGGTCGATCCAGATCTACAGGTGTAATGTTTACTGACTATTGAACGGTAAGATCTTCAGAGGAGAATAACTACAGAAGAAAGGAAAGAGTGTGTCAGTGAAGGTGGATGTGAATGTGTGTAGATGTGTGTTAGTTACAGGATCAGAGAATGACACTGTTCCTCTGTCATAGTTCAGATCAACTCTCACACGCTCAAGATCCTGTTTAACAGGAAAACCAGTCCGTTCAAACCATCCGTACGCCACACTCCAGACATCAGTGTTAAAGAAAACACCTCCCTTCCTTTGGTTTGATGCTGTAGTTACTCCAAGACTCCAGTCTGAACTCTCTTTAACCTCCACATCCCAGCAGTGTGTTCCTGAGTTAAAACCCTCTGAACCCAGAACACATGGATAGAAGTCGAATCTCTCTGGATTATCAGGAATCAGTTGATTGTTCTCGCTCCTTCTCACACTGGTCAGATCATCAGACACGACGAGACGTGAATCTGCAGTGTTTGGATCCAGAATCACAGGAGCTGATGAGACACAATCAACATATTATTCTGATGTTCATATAATGATCAAGAGTGGATCGTACACAGATTATTATGAATTATGACTCGTTCTATTGATCAAACACATCAGACATTTTCCTCTGATCACTGTCAGTTAGAGCTGCACGAGTAATCGTTAAAACATCGTGATCTCGATTCAAACACCACGAGATCTCATTTATAAATCACAACGATTCACCCCCGTGTTTATTAAACCTTTGAAAAAATCAAACTGGAACATTAAAATCTAGAGATTCGTTCATAAATGAAACAAACATTCATGAGCGAGTCATTGAAGCCTTCATTCAAACCACTCATAAACAATTTTAATAGTAAAAATTGGTTTATTATATATATATATATATTAATGCTGTCAAATGATTAATCACGATTAATCGCATCCAAAATAAAAATCAATTTTTTACATAATACATGTGTGTGTGTTGTGTATATTTATTATGTATAGATAAATACACAAACATATGCATGTATATATTTATATTCATAACATTTATATTATATTTAAATATATTTAATATATAAGCGTAACATGTTTTCTTAAATATATACATGCATGTGTGTATTTTTATTTATACTTAATAAATATACAGAGTACGCAGATATATATATTACATATATATATTATGTAAAAAAAATTCATCATTTGATTTTATATATGTATGTATTAGATATTAAAATGTTTAATTATTATTTCAAATTAATTAAACACTGTTAAATGGATTGCAGAAATTAATATTGTATAATAATAGAAAAAATATCTGCACACTGTTGATCTCCCTTTATTAAAAAACAGTTAAAAGTGTCAATGTTTCGGTCATGGTTATTTTTTTTTAATAAAGGGAGAACAACAGTGTGCAGATCTTTTTTCTATTATTTGATGTACATTTTGATCTTGCACCTGGCCAAGACATTTTTGGATGTGCGTGCTCTGACCCTTCATTAAGAGCAATTAATATTTTGTCACAAATTATTTTGTTTTGTTCAGAATCATGAGATAATCGTGATCTCTATTTAAGAAAAATATATATATATTCTCAGTGTATCCAGAATCGTGCAGCTCTACTCTCAGTGTTATTACAGTAAATATTCTATATTTGATAATCAATCAAACTGAACTGAGATCTGCTGTAAATATCATGTGGATTAAAGTTGTTCTTCTCTTGTTTACGGCTCATTCTGGTGTAGTAGCTCATCTGGTTATTCACACATAATGCTGAAATCTGTAAATATTCCCTCATGCATCATTTCCAGTGTATGTGTAACAGCACAGATCTTCTCCAGACTCACTGTTTTGGACAATGTCCTGCATCTTCTTCCAGACTCTGAAGGGCAGGTTGCCCAAGTATCGTGGCACATGAATCAAAGCTCCAGAAGGCATCTGTGGATCCGGCTCTGAGATCTGGACTCTGGAAGAACATTCAGGATCAGAACCGCAGTGGATTTGGATCAGAAACAGAGAGACCAGAGACATCAGAAGATCACTCACCTTTCCATCGTGACTGGAAACTCCTGCAGAACAAACACACCATTTATCATCAAGAACTCAATCAATCAAGAACTCAATCAATCAATCAATCAATCAATCAATCAATCAATCAATCATTCAATCAATCAATCAATCAATCAATCAATCAATCAATCAATGGATGATCTGAAATCAGACCTTTAGAAAGCAGACGTCATTGGCTTTCATCATCTCCTCCGTGTCTTTGATTGTGTGTGAAAGAGCTGAGATGAGTCTGTTCATCTCCTCCAGCTTCTCCTTCATCATCTGCTTCTTCTGCTCCTCTTCATCTCTCAGTGCAGTGATTGTAGCTTCTTCTTCATCTCTGAGAAACTGATGAAGCTTCTCAAACTGCTGTTTAATGTGATGCTCTGTGTGCCCAGCTTGAGACTGAAATCAAATCATATTCACTTCAATCGTCTCAATCAACACACATCAACACATCACAACATTCAGCTCCAAGAGAAACTCATACACCTGACATATAACAGACCCAGAAGCAGATCGCTGCTCGTCACTTACAACCAGCGCCTCTGGACAGCATATTCATTCGGGGGGGGGGGCTGTTGGTGTCCCCCTCCTTACAGATCACGTTCCGGTAGAATACCCCTCGGTAGAAATCGCGATCGCGTTCCCGGTAGAGCCCTGCACGGGCCTCAAATTTAGGCTCTAGCCCGGCCCGTGTCCGACAGCTTAACAGAATTACCGGAGCCCGTCTTCGTTCCCTCTTCTCCCGAATCAGATTATACTGACTCAGCTATTAAAATAGTTCAGTTTTGTATGTAATGGCAAAGTGATTATATTTTGTTTAATTTTTTATTAAGTTGATTTAGGAAAACTTTTGGAGCATTTGTTTTGTTCGTTAAATAATTTAGTTCTTTCTTAAAGTAACGACCAAGCGGCCAGCGGCAGACCGGCAGGCTGATCATAGCCATGTTTGATCAATTTAGCCTTCTCAAATCATCACAACTTTCCTAAAATAAAATCTAGAGATATACTAAAACAGTTCAAGCATGTAGTGTTTAAATGTTAAATCTAGATAAATGTGCGCTGCATCCAGTAGTTTGTGCGGAGAGTGGAAGTTAAAGCGCAGGACATGGAGGCACCAGCGCAACCAAGCGCATTTTATTCAATGGAAAAACTTAATTACGCCGTAATTTTTGCTCTTAAAAGTAAGAATAATACATTATTCGTAATTGTAAAGGGTCTACTTTTATTTGTGTGCACTCACAATATCAGCAAAACATTTTATAAAATATATAAAATAATTGAATAAAATAAAGAAAATAATGACGTGCTTTCTGCCGTCTCGTCTTGAACAGGAGCGCTTCACAAAAATGAACCGAAAGTCAGCGAATACATGCCTCACAGACATGATAAATATATCTATAGAAAGCTTTAAATTACTATTAACGAAATAAATACAATCGAAAACACAGAAGATGCACTTCTCTCTAAAGGCGTGTCTAATGAGGAGATGGCGAGTCAGGATCATCATCTTCATCTTTGAGACACTGACAAAGAAAACACTAGTTTATTAGTAAATAATTCAAATATCTCCTTACTATTTCCCCCCAACACATTCATGGTCATGTCTTTTGCTGGGGCTTTGCAGCAAGCTTCAGACTATTGCGTGTATTTGAATCAGGACTCTTCAGCTGCGCTGACGGCGCTCGCTGCTGCTGCGGGACTCTAAACACCGTCGAGTCGCCGCACGGTCTCGTGTCCACCAGCGCTGCAATTTTTTTCATCACTAATTGATGGATGTCTAAAATATTAAAATAAGGAGAAGCCTAATTTAGGCCCGTCTGAACTATGACGTGAAAATTGTCCCGAAGCCTGGCCCTAGAGGCGTAAAAAAGTCGAGGCCCGCCAGGGCCGGACTGAAATTCAGGGCTCTAGCGTTCACATTTCACCCTCATCCCCCCCCCATCGCCGGGCCAATTAGAATCCCCCCCCCCCCCCCGCTCCTTACAGCACCCCTGTTTACAACAATAATAAACTTCATCCATTATATTAAATATAATAAATCATAATTGTGTATAGTGACGGTACACATGTACTGAAAAAGACTCTTGATTGTGTTTCCTCACCTTGATGTGTTGAACTGTTTTCTCAAACTCTCCTTTCATGTTTTCTCTCTGTTCAAGTTTCTCCTGTGAGGACTTCAGTGCTGTATTGAGCTCCTCCTAGAATTGAAAAAATAATAATAATATATATAAAACAGATTAGAGTGAGGAGAAGAGAATACAGTGATCATACAGTGCACTGAACAAAGTATTTTAGAAATTATGACAAAGAACTTCATTGAAATCCATCAATCTGGAAGGGTTACAAAACCATTTTAAAGACTCTTGGACTCCAAAGAACTAGAGTGAGAGCCGTTATCTTCAAATGGAAAAGAAAAACAAACTTGGCCCAGTAGCTCAGTATGGGGGCAAATACTTTGTACATCAGAGTTTATGTCATATGAAGTTGAGTAAAATGGCAGAAAGAAATATTGAGTGCCTGAATGTGATGATATCTGTGTTTACAATTACTTATTGTTCTTTATACATGTGTAAGCCCGGGCCCGGTGCCAAAATGTCTGGGCCCCCCCTAGAGAGGAAATGTGGGCCTGGTGTCAGTAATCAACGGGAGCTATCTCTTGCATATAGCAGCAACATCCAGGACGCAGCACACTGGGGGGTTTCACACCCTGTGCTGACGGTCCGCACGAGGGACCGGCTGCAGTCGCCATTCTCCCCCCTCCCCTCATCACCTAAAATCCATGCAATGTAATATGTACAAAAAGTAACTATACATGTTTGATATCTTTTGAAATGTCTCAGTGCGCCTGGTAAAATGGTCTCATTCTCCCAATCATAACGAAAAGCTAAAAGAAGTTCTAAAGTATGAGGAAATATAGTGCACAACTTAAAGGTGTGCCCTCCCCCTGATCTCCTATTCAGATCACCTCCTGTATGTAAATAAGTAATCCCGGCCACAGGATCTCCAGAAGCCTTTTTGTTGCCAATTCTAAAGACTTATTATAATGACAAGATACCACCTGGGTACCCACCTGGGTGGGTCTATTGAATTATCTGGGTATATAAGGGAAAGGGACACAAAAGTTCTGGGCGTCTGTAGGAGGATTGCCCGCACAACCACTGTGTGTAGTTTTCAGTTCCAGCTATGGTTAGGAGTCAGTAAACTGATTGCCCGCACATGTCACTTGTGTGTAGTTTTTCATTGCCAGGTAGTAATTTCTACAAGTTCTTCAATTCCTGAATTATTGTTATGTTATGGTTAACCGTTGATTCTATTCTTGTAACATTGGAGCTTTGAATTATTGTTTTGATTACCTGGTCAATAAATTGTAACGTTTGATTCTATTCTAACTGCCTCTGAAGAGTGCTTTCTCTCTACCAGATTAGTGGATTCGTATATTTCCGCAAGCCTGCGTCAGTTTTAGCGACGGCTAATATCCGGCATCTTTTAAGTGTGCTTGGGTGTAGGGACGGGCTAATTCCGTTCAGTGACGGTGAACGCCGTCTGATCAGACTGAATTCGGGTACGTCCACACCTCTGACTTTGATTTAATGTTACTTTAAACAAAGATTTGGCCAATCCAAAGCTATTACGAGTGTAGTATATTGATCTGCTAACATATCTGATAGTGGCCAAAACCCTTTACTGAAGTAAACGATTGAGTTCGAGTTCTGAGGGTGCCCCATGAGGGTTATTGATATCTCTGATTGTGTACGTGTGAATTTACGGCAAATCTCAGATACGTAACCATAATTTACCTCTGACTGATGACCGGGCCTGACGAGATTGTGTCCGTGAGATCTGTGGAAAACAGGACCTCTGAGCGATATGGTTTCCCTATGTCTGGACGGGTAAAGTATTGAAAAAGAGCTGATAAGAATAACCGATCATTCGTTCCTGTTTTAATGATGCACAGACATCATTAAAACCCTTTTCATTTTATGGAGTCAGATGAAATAACGAGATAAAATATATAAGAAGAAGTGTTCCATTTTAATGTTCTTGTTGTGTCGTGAAAAGGAAAGATCGTAACACGCAAAGCCCTTCACCCGCGGAACGACTGCCGTCATTGGATCGTTCCAGCCGGGTCTTTTCTTACAGTGGTGACCCCGACGTGATTCTCGCAAAGACGAGAACGCGATTCTCGCAGAGACGAGTACGTCATTCCAGCCGCGACATTCGACTTGAACTCTCCTTGGACGTGAGGTTTGATATCCTTCTCATCAATATCCAACTGCTGTGGTAAGTATATTTTTGTTGCCTTTTAGAAGTCGAGGGAAATATTGTTTACACCATATAGACACATTTGTAGTACGGGTCGGTATACCCATTTTTGAAACCGGAACCGAAAAACCCGGTGGTGTTGAGAATTAGACGAGAAACATGTCTTTTCAGGGAAAGCACAGCAGCACTGGATGAAACAGAGTTAGAGACTCAAACTAAAAGCGAAGAATGAAAACCTACGTTAGCGTGTAACATCAGGCCACACAGAGAAACTCGTAACCGAACTCTTGTGAGTCTGTGACCAGAAAAGCCGAGCCTGCGAAGCCCGATAAAAACCCGAACAAAATCAAACGACTCGCTAAAGAAAGCAGTTAAAATCGCAGTATTAAAAACCATGAAAAATGCGGATGATGAAATCAACAATCAGCCGCCCGGTAACATGCGAAGAATGCTCTAGACACAAATTTCACAGGTCGGTTGAATTAACATTTGATTAAAGTCTTTTAAATTTTGTGGGTACCAGCTTAATAACTGGTGGGTTATTAGAAGATAATTTAGTATTATCTCATCATCTTGATAATATGGTGATTTTGATTTCATTCAATTATAACCGCTTTTCTGATTTTAAACACTTCAGTGGATGAGTTGCTATTGTTAGGAATTTTTAACTGTTAATTAAATGTCATAATTGATTACAAATTAATTTTAAATTAATTTCATTGATAAAATGATTTCAACATAACCATTGATTAATCAGAAGCGATCTTATAATTTGACAAATCACAGTAAAACCTTTATTATTATCAAGAGGGCCAGAAATTTTTAATTTCGTTTACAAGTAATTAAGATAACAGATTATTATTATTTTTTTTGATGATGATGTTAATGACACAATGAGGAATGATTAAGTTTGAAAACTATTTTAATTATTATTATGGGAATCCAAAACTAGTGGTTTAGAAGCCGTAAATTAATGTAATAATTAATTATGAATTCAAAAATTCTAATTACATTTAATAATTAATTACACTTCCTGTTTACACTTTGCAACAATATGGGTTTATCAACTCAATTGCAGATTACACGTGTAAATTATAATCCTAAGTGATCCTATTAATTTTAACTATAACATCATAAATTTTAATTAGAAACCACAAATTCTAATTTTCAGACTTAACACAAGTCTGGCACTACCTGTAGGCCATACTTCATTTCCCTAGGTGATCTGGTTAACTCAAAAAAATAAAAATAATAATAATATATATATATAATAATTAATTAAAATAACTTTATTAAGTTAAAATTAAATAAATGCATACAAATGTAAAGTCCTCTTTACTTAGGCCTGAGAGTAGATAGTGCTCCCCCTAGTGTTGTGTTGGAGAAGTGACAGTGACACCATACAATCAAGATGGCATCAGACATTCAAAGATGGTGTGACATGCATCGTATGTGTCACCATTAACCAAAGCAAGCCTGGCCGTACAAAACTGTGTAGACCAGAGCCACCCAAGGGACCTTGGGAGTTACTCCAATGGGATTTCATAAGCCCACTACCTAGTGCCAAAGGGGGATATCGTTATTGCCTTGTGATAACTGACAAATTTTCCAATTTAACAGTGCAAACAAAGTGGCACGAGTAGTAGCGAATCAAATCCTCCCACTCTGGGGAGCACCAATCACTCACACACAACCTGAAATGTGGGAGGTGGGTGTTGCGTAACACTCCAAGGGGCCATCCACACAAAAAATCACAGTTGCACCAAAAGAGACAGTTATATGGCCTCCCGGATTAGTACCGGATCCAAATTGCACACCACAAATTTGTTGTAGTTCAGGTAACACCCACCCACCTACAAAGAAACATTTCAGGACACACTCGAGCACCAAATTCATGTACAACCTCACTGCCTGGTATCGACTTAAAATAGATCCAGGTGACACAATTAGGTAACATGCATACACTACACGAAAAATCTAAAACAATGGCATAGACCCAAAATTGTACCACTATATTAAAAATTTGGAACCTGCAACATATAGGTGCACACATACAGAAACGCATAATAAACACACATATGAGATTCACCAAGCTAATGTACTTGTCTGGACCAACCGAAAGGAAGGAATGTATTGTGTCGGGGAATGTTTGCATTGCATAGACAATTTCACCAATCCACACAACTGTTACTTTATTACATGATGTAAATTTGGTAATGACACATGTAACTTATAACATTTCTGCTTATACAAAACATTGTAGTACTTATGATGAGTCATATGCATGGCTACAGTCACGAATCGATGATTTAATTTCTGATTACAAAGACAGACTTGCCGTCCAAATTCCACCTGCTCGCTCAAAACGAGACCTGCTCAGCAGTATAGCCGGCCTGTTCGGATCAATTAATTCAGCAGCCAACACTTATAAAATAACCAAACAATCTCAATTCTCCACATGGTTGACAGATCAGATGGCCACTGGTTTCCAACACATCACCAATAGCAATGATAATATTATCAAAGCGGTTCGTTCCGAGGCGCAGGCGCTTCTAACGATCAGCCACACATTGTTCAATCAGACCCGTACCATCGAACGTGACTTAGCCTGCAGATCATATGCACAAGATTTATTCACTGCAACAAGACAGGAAATTTTAGCTTCGTCTTCACAAGACCCCGAGACATGTTTTGAACGATTTAATTGAGGTTTTAGATTTACATAGATGGTTCTCTTCAGAAAAAATGAAAAATGTAAAGTATTCAGAATTAATATCCACAATTGTGATGTATACTGGAAACGAATGTATTGGCTTTTTTGCCACTTTTCCTTTAATCCACCCAGATCAAGTTTATCCAAATTCCACTAATATTCGATCCATTGGCATGGTAGTTAAAGATCAGGTAGTTAAATGGGATCACCTCACCGGATATATGACGCTGAAGGGTACTGAGACCGTATTTACCAGTCGCACTTGTTGTCATGAAACTCACAATTATGTTGTCTGTACATGTAACACATTACAACCTTTCTCTCCCAATGATAACAAACTCATAAGTGTTGAATCTTTGCATGGACATTCAAATGCGATTCAGGTGTCTCATACACAGTGGTGTGTCATCAGTGAGATGAATTCGTTCACATATGGAGGACTGACCTGTCCTGCTGATCACTCATTTTGCTTGGAAGTGACAGAGGACTTTTCTATGGGCCAGATCGACATCCTCGGAAGGATGCCAAAGGACGCAGAGGTCTCCCCATGGTGGGACGACACCTTTTATGAACACGGAACACAAGCCTTGATCGACACGATGGACCTGGTACAGAACGTCATCCTCCAAACAGAGTACCACCTTTCTCAAGCACAAGTGGAGACAAACTTGGCGCGAAAGACTGCACAGATTCTGTCTAGCTCATCCACCCGATCGGCACAGACTGCATATACCTGGTGGGACTGGGTACTTCGAGGTTGCGCAGTTGGAAGCGCACTCATCTTCTCCTTCACGCTATTCCAATGTTGCTATTTCCGACACCTCATCAGATCAGTAAAAGCATCCACCAACACTATCCTAACCCTCAGCTCCTTAAAGCTGCCCGCCTTACAACGACTGAAGTGACACTGCAGGGAACCCTGGGAGTGGCCCAAACAGTGCCAAAGGGAGAAAACTGTAAGCCCGGGCCCGGTGCCAAAATGTCTGGGCCCCCCCTAGAGAGGAAATGTGGGCCTGGTGTCAGTAATCAACGGGAGCTATCTCTTGCATATAGCAGCAACATCCAGGACGCAGCACACTGGGGGGTTTCACACCCTGTGCTGACGGTCCGCACGAGGGACCGGCTGCAGTCGCCATTCTCCCCCCTCCCCTCATCACCTAAAATCCATGCAATGTAATATGTACAAAAAGTAACTATACATGTTTGATATCTTTTGAAATGTCTCAGTGCGCCTGGTAAAATGGTCTCATTCTCCCAATCATAACGAAAAGCTAAAAGAAGTTCTAAAGTATGAGGAAATATAGTGCACAACTTAAAGGTGTGCCCTCCCCCTGATCTCCTATTCAGATCACCTCCTGTATGTAAATAAGTAATCCCGGCCACAGGATCTCCAGAAGCCTTTTTGTTGCCAATTCTAAAGACTTATTATAATGACAAGATACCACCTGGGTACCCACCTGGGTGGGTCTATTGAATTATCTGGGTATATAAGGGAAAGGGACACAAAAGTTCTGGGCGTCTGTAGGAGGATTGCCCGCACAACCACTGTGTGTAGTTTTCAGTTCCAGCTATGGTTAGGAGTCAGTAAACTGATTGCCCGCACATGTCACTTGTGTGTAGTTTTTCATTGCCAGGTAGTAATTTCTACAAGTTCTTCAATTCCTGAATTATTGTTATGTTATGGTTAACCGTTGATTCTATTCTTGTAACATTGGAGCTTTGAATTATTGTTTTGATTACCTGGTCAATAAATTGTAACGTTTGATTCTATTCTAACTGCCTCTGAAGAGTGCTTTCTCTCTACCAGATTAGTGGATTCGTATATTTCCGCAAGCCTGCGTCAGTTTTAGCGACGGCTAATATCCGGCATCTTTTAAGTGTGCTTGGGTGTAGGGACGGGCTAATTCCGTTCAGTGACGGTGAACGCCGTCTGATCAGACTGAATTCGGGTACGTCCACACCTCTGACTTTGATTTAATGTTACTTTAAACAAAGATTTGGCCAATCCAAAGCTATTACGAGTGTAGTATATTGATCTGCTAACATATCTGATAGTGGCCAAAACCCTTTACTGAAGTAAACGATTGAGTTCGAGTTCTGAGGGTGCCCCATGAGGGTTATTGATATCTCTGATTGTGTACGTGTGAATTTACGGCAAATCTCAGATACGTAACCATAATTTACCTCTGACTGATGACCGGGCCTGACGAGATTGTGTCCGTGAGATCTGTGGAAAACAGGACCTCTGAGCGATATGGTTTCCCTATGTCTGGACGGGTAAAGTATTGAAAAAGAGCTGATAAGAATAACCGATCATTCGTTCCTGTTTTAATGATGCACAGACATCATTAAAACCCTTTTCATTTTATGGAGTCAGATGAAATAACGAGATAAAATATATAAGAAGAAGTGTTCCATTTTAATGTTCTTGTTGTGTCGTGAAAAGGAAAGATCGTAACACGCAAAGCCCTTCACCCGCGGAACGACTGCCGTCATTGGATCGTTCCAGCCGGGTCTTTTCTTACACATGAAACAAGAGACATTTGTCCTACCTTATATGATGACACCACTTCAGTTATTGGTCTGAATTTGTGATTGTCGTGTTGTTTTGAAGTACAGCACACTAAACACACCGGCTGTTTGTCCTCCAGACAGAAGAGTTTGAGTTTCTCTCGGTGTAAACTGCAGATCTCCTCAGATCCTGATGAACGGCTCTCGTTTCTCTCCTTCAGGAACGACTCACATACATTTTGTAATGCCAGATTTACTGGAGGTTCATCTTTTGAGGATCTTCTCCTGCAGACGGGACACTCCTGAGTTGTCTTGGTTCTCCAGAACTGTTGAAGACACTCTTTACAGACACTGTGACTACACGATAAAATAACAGGAGTCTTGAAGATGTCACAGCACATGGGACAATTATAGTCATATTCAGCCGATGAAGCCATTTTCACTGTTTGAGCTCCAGCAACCTAAACTTTACTTTCACTTTCTGATCGACGGTTTAAATAAAATGAAGAACCACGAGAATCACAAAGATCTGCTGACTGTTCAGAAACAAACTACTTATTTCTCTCTTCGTTGTTCGTCCACTGATGGCTGATTCTTGTTTGCTTTTGTCAAAGAGAAGAAAATCAGTTTGACAAGACGGAGAAATAACAAGTCAGTCTCTTCCTGGTAAGTGTTGTAAGAGGGTGGAGTTTCTGATCACATTTAGTTCTGTTTAACCCTTTAACATTCAAGACTAACAGGAGCCAATGCATTGTTTTTTATTATTATTTTAAATTCTTTATTACTGGACACATACGAATGATACAACGCTGTTTTTTTCCTCTCTGTGTGTGTGTGTGTGTGTGTGTGTTGTGTGTGTGTGTGTGTGTGTGTGTGACAATACTTGTAATATTCTTAGTAGGTCTTAGAAACCTTTCATAATTATCAGGGTCCACATTAAATTAAATTTATTCAAAAAGGGTGTTTAGAAATTTTTAATTAGCATAATTGTTGATAAATGCATCTATTTTCAGTTAATTCAGCATTATAACACTTTACACTGCTTTGGATGCGACTATCTCAGGGAGTCCTGAACATTGTTCGGTTCTGGTTTCAGTAACTCTGCAGCAGGGCAACTGTGTGACTGTGAGACGGCCTAGTCACGGGACAAAACACCGCTCTTCTGTTTCGATCAGAACATCAAACAGGTTCTTCCCACTCAATGATGCACTCACTGAGAAACCTGATGAAAGTGATCTAGTTATTGGCGATTCTATTGTATGGAACGTGAAAATAGAGACACCAGTCACCATAGTCCAATGTTAACCGGGAGCCAGAGCCCCCTACATCTTGGCAAATTTAAAAGTGCTGGCTAAGACTTAACATAAATTCAGTAAGAATGTTATCCACGTCAGCGCTAATGATGTTCAACTCCGCCAGTCGGAGAAAACTAAATATAATGTTAAAGAGGTGTGTGAACTTGCAAGTGCGATGTCAGACACTGTAATATGCTCTGGCACGCTCCCTGTTTACCGGGGTGATGAGATTCATAGCAGACTGTTGTCACTCAATGGCTGGATGTTTAAGTGGTGCCTGCAGAATAACATAGGTTTTATAGACAATTGGACGAGTTTTTGGGGCAGACCTGACCTGTTGATAAGAGATGGTCTTCATCCCTCCCAGGGTGGTGCCGCTCTTCTCTCTAGAAATATGGCACATTATCTTAGAGTTTGTACTTGACTAACTGTGGCCCAGGTCAGGAAGCAGACAGACTGGCTAAACCGGGTCGTCTGCTAGCCGCCTCACGTCACAGAAGTCAGTTAATTATCTGCACATAGAGACTCTTTCACCTAGATATCACACTATAGAGACTGTGTCTGTTCCCTGAACTAGAAAATAGAAAAAACATCCAAACCAAAGTAAGAGTAACAATTCAATTGATGTTCAACAAATAAAAAACAGATATAATAGAAATAAAAAAACTATAAAGCTTGGCTAAATATTAGATCCCTTTCTTCAAAAGCACTTTTTGTAAATGATGATCACCGAACATAAACTAGATGTGCTTTGTTTGACAGAAACCTGGCTAAAACTAGATGATTACATTACTTTAAACGAGTCTACCACCCAAGATTACTGTTACAGACATGATCCGCATCCAAAAGGCAAAGGGGGAGGTGTTGCTACAATTTATAGCAATATTTTCAGTAATTCTCAGAAGTGAAACTCAACAGTAATGGTGCTTTATATAACGTTATCCAAAGAAACACGTGTTAATGATAAATCCCCTGTGATGTTTGTACTGGCTACTGTATACAGGCCACCAGGGCACCATACAGACTTTATTAAAGAATTTGCTGATTTTCTATCTGAGTTAGTGCTGGTTGCAGATAAAGTCCTAATTGTTGCTGATTTTATATCCATGTTAATAATGAAAAATATTATTTGGGATCAGTTTTTATAGACATTCTAAACTCTATTGCTGTTAAACAACACGTGTCAGGACCTACTTATTGTCGAAATCATACTCTAGATTTAATACAGTCGCATGGAATTGATGTCAGTGGCATTTAAATTTTGCAACAGAGCGGTGATATCTCAGATCATTATCTAGTTTTGTGTATATTCCACATAGCTAAAGCTGTAAAGCCAACTCCTTGTTACAAATATGGTAGAACCATCACTTCTATCACAAATCTTCATGACTTATCTCAGTTCCTCAGCATATCCAATAGCTCAGAACAACTTGATGATGTAACAGAAACTATGGACTCTCTCTTTTCTAGCACTTTAGATACGGATGCTCCTTTGCGCTTAAGGAAGATTAAGGAAAAGAGTTCAACACCATGGCATAATGAGCACACTTGGACCATAAAGAGAGCAGCCTGGAAAATGGAGCGCAGCTGGATAAAAAAATAATTAGAGGTATTTCATATTGCTTGGCAGGAAAATACTCTCTCCTACAAAAAAAAAAAAAAAAAACGGCTAGATCTACTTATTTCATGTCTCTTTTAGAAGAAAACAAACACAACCCCAAGTATTTATTCAATACAGTGGCTAAATTAACAAAATAATATAACATCAGCAGGTGCAGACACTAACCAACAGCACAGCAGTAATGACAATTATGAACATTACTTACAAGATCAAAACTATTAGAGATAAAATTGTAGCCATGCAGCTGTTAGCCACAGTATCGCATCAGATAGTACACTATATATCCCCTGAGGAACAATTCTCCTCATTCTCTTCTATTGGAAATGAAGAATTGTATAAACTTGTTAAATCATCTAAACCAGTGGTTCTCAAACTTTTTACACCAAGTACCACCTCAGAAAATATTTGGCTTTCCACGTACCACCATTATGACCAACATTAAAATGCAGTAGCACTATGCACAGTTAAAAAAAATAAAATAAAAAAACGAGCCAGTTTTATTTCTAATAAGAATATTTATTATTGTCAGCCTCTTAAAACATTATAAATATTTTTTTTACTTCCAGGTAAATAAAAAAAACTTCATTATTAAATTAAAATATATTGTATTTTATTTTTTGTAATTTTAAAATAAAATGTTTTGTATTTTATTTTATTGCACTTTTTTTTATCTAAAAGTGAAATAAAAACTGTACTGTACTTAAATGTTAAAAAATTGTACTTAAAGATTAAATGAAAATGTACCATACTTAACATTTAAGTACAGTAACTTAGTATTTATTTAACTTAAAGTAGCTACAATACATTTTAATTTAATCTTTATTAAAGTACAGGACAGTTTTTATTTAACTTTTAAATAAAAAAAGTACTTGATTAAAAATATAAATAAATAACAAAGGCTGTATGTGTAGCTGCAAGTAACAACAATATGTCCCAGGAACTTTTTTTCCCACAGACCTGTTGCTGTCTGCGTTTCCATCGCGGTCTAAAGTACCCAGAAGATTAGGCAAATAGTCTGGTGACGTAACGTTAGGTCTGCGTTTCTTAATACCAAGTATGCAAATCTCGGACTTGCATCCTCGGTAGTTCAGACTTCACGAGTTAGACTCAGGAGTGTGATCTCCCGCGGACGGAATGACGCAAGTCCAGTAATTCTGCAAAGACCTGCGTACTTGATAAGTCAGTCAGCTCGCCTCGGCTGCTGCAATCTTCCTCACTGTATTTACAGACGAAATATCTCAAACACCACTGCCTCTTTTCGTTTTCATTTAAACATATTAATAGCCGCAGAATGTAGTTCAGGGAACGTACATACATTACAATGAAACGAAATATTATATCAAACATTGCCTGTTTTCATTTTCATTTTAACATATTAATAGAACAAAAGAATAAAGACCAAATATTACCTGTTAGAGTTACCCAAAACGAATTATATCTTATGTTTAACCACTACAGAGACATCAGAGCCAGCGGCAAATGTCAGAAGGACTAGCCGAGGTTATCCTCCTCTCTTCGGGATACATGAGCACTGGGCGCCCGGTGATCGTGTGGAGCTCACATCTCCGAAATCGGCAAAGCACATTTTCAAATAGGCACAGTTTTTATAAATAAACCGCCGATTCGAATTTTAAACAACTACATTCTCGCCTGGAATACTTTTAAAATACATTCCATGACACAATGACAGTAATAATAATAAATAAAAAAAAGCGAATATATGTTGGTTGAGTGCTGCTTGAACTCAACCAATCAGCATGTTCAGCACCCAAGTCCCGCCCCCGAACGTTCCAGACCTTTGAAAAAGTAATACCTCTCAAGCAGATACTTTCTGAGGGGAAATTTTTACCTGGAACTTTATTTAGATCCTGGTTCCTGCAGTGTAAACACAATACCAGCCCAAAGTCCCTAATTCCTCGGTAAAGTTCCTACGGTTGAAAAGCGGCTTTTGGTGGACTCGCGGCCTAATTTATATTTAATTCAGAGATTCCTCTGCGTACCACTAGAGGAAACTACATGTACCACTAGTGGTACGCGTACCACACTTTGAGAACCACTGATCTAAACCATGTTAGATCCTGTTCCATCTAAGCTCCTAAAAGAGGTGCTTCCAGAAGTAATAGATCCTCTTTTGAATATTATTAACTCATCATTGTCATTAGGATATGTCCCCAAAACCTTCAAACTGTCTGTTATTAAGCCTCTCATTAAAAAAACACAACTTGACCCCAAATAATTAATTAATTACAGACCAATCTCGAATCTCCCTTTACTGTCAAAGATATTATAAAAGGTAGTATCATCACAACTATGTTCCTTCTTAGAGAAAAATTATATATGTGAGGATTTCCAGTCAGGTTTTAGACCATATCATAGTACTGAGACTGCTCTCATTAGAGTTCTATGAATTAAAAGTACATTTCAATCATATTCATTATTCATCATAGTCTATATGTGTAATGATTCACTACTAGATCCGGGATCCATTTGCAGCTTTATTGAATAACACAGGGATAAGTCACAGATGAACACACTGAGAAGACCGTTCAGGGGTAATGACAGAAACAGAATCGTGAAACAGTTCAGGGGTCGAGGCAGGTGGCTATCCAAGAGAGAAACAAGAATCAGACAAGGTCACAACGTACGGCAGTCCAGAAATATATAATAACGCTCAGAAATGTTAGCTAGGCAAAACAAGACTTCGCACTATGCCAGCACCGGATGGTCAACGCCGGGGTCTACCGCATGGTCTGGGGGCCGGTCTTTCCGGGTGGTCTCTGTGGAATTCCTCCACCAAACTGGGATCCAGAACGTACTCTGCGTCGACCCAGGACCTTTCCTCCGGGCCGTAACCCTCCCAATCGACCAGGTATTGGAGAGTGCGTCCCCGGCGTCTGGAGTCGAGAAGTTCTCGCACCTGATATATCTCCTCGTCCTCCCTTGAGATGGGCAGGGGGTCCTCATCCTCGAGCGGCTCATCGGATCCCTCCATGGGATCATCGGCGGGTTTCAGGAGCGAGACATGAAAAGTGGGAGAAATGCGGTAATGATTAGGTAATTTCAATTCAAAAGATACAGGGGTTATTTGACGGGTAATTTGGAAGGGACCCACATACCTGGGACTGAGTTTGCGACATGGCAGATGTAGTCGGAGGTTGCGAGTAGACAGCCACACCCACTGTCCGACGTTGTATTCAGGGTTGCGTCTTCGGTGTCTGTCGGCCTGTACTTGTTGCCGCCTGACTGCGTGTCGAAGGTGATGATGAGCCTGATTCCAAGTCTCTTCGCTGCGTTGTATCCAATCGTTTATGGCTGGGACATTGGAGGGTTCTCCTGACCAGGGGAATAGCGGAGGTTGATAGCCCAGGATACATTGGAACGGGGTGATACCAGTGGCAGGTTTCCGGAGGGAGTTCTGAGCGTATTCTGCCCACATTAGATAACGACTCCAGTCCAGTTGATTGGTACTGCAATATGACCGAAGAAATCGAACGAGCTCCTGATTAAGCCTCTCTGCTTGACCGTTTGATTGAGGATGGTCCCCAGAAGTGAGGCTGATGTTTACTTCCAAAGCTTTGAAGAATGCGGCCCAAAGCCGTGAGGTGAATTGGGGCCCTCGGTCTGAGACAATATCCTCGGGCAATCCATAGAAACGGAAGACCTGGTTACAGAGGTGTTCGGCCGTCTCCAGAGCGGTAGGTAACTTGGGCAGAGGAATGAGGCGACAGGCCTTGGAGAATCGGTCTATGACGGTGAGGATGGTGGTGTGGCCAGTGGAGTTGGGTAAGTCAGTGATAAAATCTATGGCAATGTGAGACCAGGGGCGGTGTGGTATGGGTAGAGGTTGGAGTAGACCAGCAGGTAACTGGCGAGAGGGTTTTTGTGTCTGACAAACTTGACATTGACGAACCTGAGTAATGGTGTCCTTCCTTAGCGTGGGCCACCAGAATCTGTTCTGCAAGAGTTGAATTGTGGCATTTATTCCTGGATGGCCTGAGCTGAGAGCCGTGTGGACCTGATCAATGGTACGTTTGCAAAGATTTTCCGGTACGAATAGTTTATCTTGGGGACATTCAGGGGGTATAGCGTGTTCAGTGTTGGCTTGATCGATCTCAGTGATGATATCCCACTGGATGGGAGAAATGATGATAGTTGGAGAGATCACATTTTCGGGTTGAGTGAGTTCGGAGCCCTTTTCAAACTGTCAAGAAGACAAAGCGAGAGAAGAATAGTGACCATCTGGCCTGTCTGGGGTTAAGTCTACGGGCTGTCTTGAGGTACTCCAAGTTACGGTGATCTGTCAATACCGTGAAAGGATGACGTACCCCCTCCAACCAATGACGCCATTCTTCGAGAGCGGCTTTGATGGCTAGAAGCTCACGATCACCCACGTCATAATTTTGTTCTGTGGGGGTTAGTTTCCGTGAATAGTAGGCACAGGGGTACAATTTTGCGGGATCACCTTGTCGTTGGGATAGTATGGCTCCTATCCCAATATTAGAGGTGTCCACCTCCACCACGAAAGGTGAATTGGGGTCCGGATGATGAAGGATGGGGGCTGTGGTAAACTGACGTTTTAACTGATCAAAGGCTTTGTGAGCTACGGCTGTCCATTGGAGACGATGCAAACGTTTCTTGGTCATGTTAGTGAGTGGAGCGGTGATGGAACTGAAACCTCTGATGAAGCGACGATAGAAGTTCGCGAATCCCAGGAAGCATTGGAGCTCCTTGATATTAGAGGGTAGAGGCCAGTTTAGCACTGCATGAACCTTGCCTTCGTCCATAGCAACCCCCTCTTGACTGATTATATATCCTAGGAAGGTGTCCGAGGTAGTGTGAAACTCACATTTCTCAAGCTTGGCGTATAGCTGGTACTTGATTAGGTGTTGGAGTACCAATCTGACGTGCTGGATGTGTTCCTGGAGTTTCTGAATAAATGAGAATATCGTCGATGTAAACTATGACGTAATGATCAAGCATATCCCTGAAGACATCATTGATGAAGGATTGAAAGACGGATGGACTGTTGACTAGACCGAACAGCATGACCCGATATTCATAGTGCCCTGTAGTAGTTGAGAATGCGGTCTTCCATTCATCACCCTCCTTTATTCTGATGAGATTGTATGCACAGCGTAAGTCGAGCTTGGTAAAGAACTGGGCTGATCTTAGCTGTTCTAATGCTGACGGCACCAGTGGTAATGGGTATCGGAACTTTACTGTGATCTCATTTAATCCTCGGTAATCAATGCATGGACGGAGGTCACCCCTTTCTTCTTAACGAAGAAGAATCCTGCGGAAGCTGGTGAGGTGGAGGGTCGAATGAAACCTTTGGTTAATTTCTCCTGAATATAATGGTTCATGGCCTCGGATTCAGGTTGAGATAACGGAAATATGCGGCCTCTAGGGGGAACGGTGTCGGGCAGTAAGTCTATAGCACAGTCTGAGGGTCTATGAGGCGGTAATTGCGAGGCCTTCGCTCTACTGAAGGCTACAATGAGATCATGATAGACGCTGGGAAGTGCCTGAGCATCCACGTCTGACTCAGCCACAGAAACCGTTTGAAAGACTAGAGGTTTAACCTGGGATATACATTGGGAGAAATAGTTCGCGTCCCAGTTGATAATCTGAGAATCTCACCAGGAAATACTTGGGTTGTGTCTGCGGAGCCAAGGAAGCCCCAGGATAACTGATGCGTGTGCCGTGGGGATGATGTAAAACTGTATCGACTCGTGATGAAGGGGTGGTTAGCATGAGTCGTGATGTCAGGTGAGTTATTTTGCCTGTGCACAGGGGGCGCCCGTCGACCGCCTCGACTGCCAGGGGAGAAGGACAACGAATTAGAGAAATGTTGAGTTCCTGAGCAAAGTTCAGTGACATGAAATTTCCCGCTGCCCCAGAGTCTATCATGACTGATATCTGAACGACACCCGATGGGGTCTCCAGTGCAACAGGAACGGTTAAGCAATGATCATCACTGAGGGCAAACAAAGTTACACTCACCCTGGTAACTGGATCAATATTGGGTCGAGAGGGGCATGCGTTCCTTAAATGACCGGGCTCCCCGCAATACAGACAGAGGTGATGAGTGATGCATGATCTGACGAGATATGGTAAGTATCCACTTGCATTGGTTCCTGAGTGTCAGGGGGTGCTCTGAGTGCAGTACGGATAGTGGGTCGCCGAGTTCTGAGGAGATTGTCAATCTGGATGGAGAGTTCAATGCATTGATCGAGGGACTTCCCTTCATCACGGCATGCGAGTTCAGTCTGTGGATCATGATTCAGCCCCTTTCTGTAGTGCACCTTTAAGGGATCCTCTGTCCATGTTGTCGAAGTGTACGAAATGCGAGAGCATATTCGGCTGCTGATTTTCTTCCCTGTGATAAAGTCAGCAGAAGTTCATCGGGGCTCCTCCCATCCTTGGGATGATCGAACACCTCTCGAAAGCGTTGTAGAAACTCATCGAATGTGCGAAACGGGAGCCTGCCGCCTCTCCAGACCGCTGTCATCCATTCCAGCACACTTCCGGTAAGCAGAGAGCAGACGAACGAGATTTTTCCCTCTTCAGTGGCATACAGGGCGGGTTGTAGATTTACGAACAGAGTGCATTGAAGGAGAAAGTCTCTGCAGTGAGTGGGATTACCATCATACTTATCCGGAAACGCTAATCTGGGATTCACGCTGGTGGATTGAGCCGGTAGGACCGCCATGTTGGCACTGGGTTGCGGAGCCGGAGGCGGAGATGCCGGTATTTGCAAATTTTGAAGAGTCCTCACCAGCTCCTCGGTAAGAGAGGTAAGTTTCTGGAGCTGTTGGTGGTGAACGGCCAATTGCTGTGCTTGTGATGATACCTCAGACGAAAGCTGGTAGATGGCTGCTGGATTGTGTTTCGGCGAAGTCTTCTGTAATGATTCACTACTAGATCCGGGATCCATTTGCAGCTTTATTGCATAACACAGGGTTAAGTCACAGATGAACACACTGAGAAGACCGTTCAGGGGTAATGACAGAAACAGATTCGTGAAACAGTTCAGGGGTCGAGGCAGGCGGCTATCCAAGAGAGAAACGAGAATCAGACAAGGTCACAACGTACGGCAGAACAGAAATATATAATAACGCTCAGAAATGTTAGCTAGGCAAAACAAGACTTCGCACTATGCCAGCACCGGATGGCTGGTTAAATAGCCCAGGTAATAGGCGACAGGTGTGACTGATGATCAGTGCCAGGTACGGGGCTGCTGGGAGATGTAGTTTAACTAATATTCTGGTGACGGTTCCCGTCGATGACCCGAAGAGGGAGCCGTATGAGTGCTCTGTGTGACAATATGCCTTTTATTTATATTATTAAATCTCTTAAATAAAAATACAGGCCTGTATGTAATCCATAGTGTACTTTAGATGGATCAACTAAATTATTAAAGTGCATTTCCGAATATTTATTTTAGTATTTGACATTACTGAAACCCTTTCAGATAAATAAATAAATCCTCCACCTGAGAAACATTTGAATGCTGAGCAAATCTTTTGTTAATAATTTTTACTTTCATACTGTAATGAAGCCCTTTACATTTACATTTAGTCATTTAGCGGAAGCTTTTATCCAAAGCAACTTACAAATGAAGACAATAGAAGCAATCATAATCAACAAAACAGCAATGCTATGCAAGTGTAATAACACGTCTCAGTTAGCTTAACGCAGTACACATAGCAAGGTCCTTTTTTTATTATATAATAAATAAATAACATTTAGAAAACAGGTAGAATACAAAAAGATTAGAAAAGCTGTTTTTTTAAAGAATAGAATTAGAATAGAGATTGCTAGAGTTAGAGGGTCAAATAAAGATGGAAGAGAATCTTGAAGATGGCTGAGGACTGAGTTTGGATTGAGTTGTGCAGGTCACCAGATGGGAACAGTTCATGTAAAAGTCTGTGAAAGTGATTTTGTGTCTCTTTGGGATGAACAATAAAGCGTCGTTCACTTGCAGAACACAAGCTTCTCGAGGCACATATGTCTGAAGTACTGAATTTTGGTAAAGCGGTGCAGAGCCAGGGCTGGCCTTGGATTTTATGTGAGCAGTTATAGGTAGCCAGTGTGACATGCATTATATTTGGCTCATTAAAAATGAATCTTGCTGCCGCTTCTGGACAGAGCATGTGAGCGAAGCGGAGCGGTGTGTCGCTCAGCTCAATATTCCGCTCTGTGTGTGTGCGCTCCGCTCAGTCGCTCACGCTCCGCTAATGTTCTCAGTTAAATGGTTATGTATTTAGCAGACGCCTTTATCCAAAGTGACAAAGAGACATTTTCATTAGTACATGTGATCCCTGGGAATCGAACCCACAACCTTTTGCGCTGCTAACGCAATGCTCTACCACTGAGCCACTTAACGGACTGATAAGAATTTTGACCGATTAATACAATCAGTTAAACGGTTTAAAGCCACTTATTGATTTATTTTTAGTAATTTATCAAAACATTTTAAAAGGATTGCTACATGGTTAAAATAAGCTATACACGTATAAAAAAAAAAGTTTTTAGAGAGAGTCAGAGAGGGAGAAAAAACGCATATAAGTCGCATTTTATTATTTCATTCAGAAATAGGCCAACGCGAATTACAAACATTATAATAAACACTGTAAACATAGCTAGGCTATTTTAGTTCCCCTCACTCCACAACAAATCATTTCAATTAACAGTAGGCTAGAAAATAACAAGAATTAAAAATATGTGTTATTTTAGGCTAAAACGAATCTGAAACCCATGTTGGGTCACAAAATCAAATGTTCTCGTATTCGCGATATTTGAATGCCAAAATATTATTTACCTTTTATGTAGGCCTATTTCCCTCCCGTTACAAAATCCACGTACAACAAAATGTTTTGCATAACTTCACGGCGGTAGGGTGATAATGCTTAACGGCACAGATTTTACTACATAATTAAACAGAGCAGTGTGTTTTTTCTCCCCATATGTTTGACTGGTTGTCGGTAAGTATTTGTTTTTATAATGATAATGAACAGGCTGCATTGTCAAGGTAGAAAGCTTAAACGTGAGGTGGAGCAAGCACTTGATTTTTCCCCTTCTAGCAGTGGAAGCAACTCCTTATGGTCATGAAGATAATCGGAATTGTAAAAGGTTTGCTTTTATTTGTGCTTTTTTGTAAAATAAGACAAACGAATAGAATGCAGCTTTCTGCCTTCTGCTTTAATTTCGCGCAGCACAATAATGAACAGATTCTGCACACTCTAAAAAAACTGGGTTAAAAACAACCCAATTTGGGCTGGGTAAATATAGGACAACACATTTGGGGTTAATTTTACCCAGTAAATTGGGTTGTTTATTTAACCCATCATAAATGGTTGATTTAACTCAGCTAATGGGTTTATTCATTTCTATTATAATATTCGCTTTTTTTTTTTTTACTTTATGCATGAAATAATGTTTACAGATTAACTTAAATCCTCTAAACGTTTATAAAATACTCCAGAACCACTGGTTTACGTGATAACGTCTCAGGTTACGTATGTAACCATGGTTCCCCGAGTGGGGAACGAGACACTGCGTCCCCTAGGGGTCGCTATGGGGAACGCCGTCAGCGTGACTTGTGTCTGAAGATACATATGTAAAAACACCAACTGTTGGCCGGCGATAGCCCATGACGTCACTACCGGCGCGACCATAATAAAAGAGCCGCCGGGAGAATACATCATCCGCTTCTTCGTCTGAAGCTTGCGTCCGAAGCATGGCCCAAAGCCTAGGAGACGCAGTGTCTCGTTCCCCACTCGGGGAACCATGGTTACATACGTAACCTGACACGTTCCCCTTCATGGGAACTTCGAGCTGCATCCCCTAGGGGTCGCTATGGGGAACGCTGTACCCACGCCACCATGCTGAGGGGAGTGCAAGCCAATTTCGCGAAAAAGGCGAGCACTAAGCCAACTCTACCAGGCTAAGGGAGTTGCCCCCGGGACGGTTGATGGCTGTCAGTGACATTACCCCCTACGGCCAGAAAGCCTGAGCTGCATACCCTAAGATCCTTACCTGCTGGGTGCCGGAACTACCGGACCCAGGGTAGAGCTCGAAGGTCTGGAATCAGAAAGATTCCCTTAAGGGAATATGGCCAAGCACCTAGTGGTAGTAACTAGGTCCTGGCCGGTCACTCAGAAGCTGCCGCTTGCTCTGCACAAGCTTGCTGAGGGAACTGTCTCAACAGACCCTTTGGTAGCGACACCCTTTTTTTTTTGGACCAAAAATATATGGGACAAAGAGAGCGGGGCCCAAGGCACAAGCCGGGGCTTTGACCAACTCAAAAAAGGGCACGAAGCTGTGTGTGTAACCCTACCGTACAGGATTTTTAGAAAGAACGCAGAACCTTGATGTGCGAACTTACCACTTGAGTGGATTTTAAAAAAGTGCCCAAAGACTAGCGTGCGCACTTACCATAATATGGATTTTTAGAAAATAATGCAGAACACTTGATGTGCGACCTTACCACTAAGTGGATTTTTAAAAAAGTGTCCAAAGATCTTAGCGTGTGCACTTATCTAGATGGGTAACGGTCTATGGCTCCGGGGCGGAGAACTATTCACTCTTCAGAGTGAGAGGGAACTCAGACGCTCAGAAGGGAGCGGCATGCTCATAAATGACCCTCTATGATGAGGGGAGCAATGCTAGCTCGACCAACAAAGAGAGAGACCTATCACAGAGCTCTGAGGAGCGGAGAAACTCATTCTACAGAATGAGAGAGGACTCAGACGCTCAGAAGGGAGCGGCATGCTCATAAGCGACCCTCTAGGTGAGGGGAGCAATGCTAGCTTTACCGACAGTGAGCTCTGGAGAGCGGAGAAATCAACCCTCAGAATGAGAGGGAACTCAGACGCTCAGAAGGGAGCGGCATGCTTATAGGTGACCCTCGTTGGTGAGGGGAGCAGTGCTAGCCAAAGAGGAGCTCTGAAGAGCGGAGAACTCATCCCTCAGAGTGAGGAGACTCAGACGCCCAGAAGGGAGCGGCATGCTCATAGGTGACCCTCTGTGGTGAGGGGAGCAGTGCTAGCTCTACCCATGAGGAGCTCTAGGGAGCGGAGAAACTCAGACACTCAGAATGAGAGGGAACTCAGATGCTCAGAAGGGAGCGGCATGCTCAAAAATGACCCTATTGAGGGGAGCAACGTTAGCTCTTACCGACAGCGAGCTCTGGAGAGCGGAGGACTCCTTCCTCAGATGAGAGGAAACTTAGACGCTCAGAAAGGAGCGGCATGCTCATAGGTGAACCTCTATAGTGAGGGGAGCAAGGCTAGCTCGACCAATCAGAGAGAGCAATCTATCACAGAGCTCTGGGGAGCGGAGAACTCATTCCTCAGAAATGAGAAAGACCTCAAACGCTCCGAAGGGAGCGGCATGCTCATAAATGACCCTCTAGATGAGGGAAGCAGCGCTAGCTCTACCAACAGCGAGCTCTGGAGAGCGGAGAACTCATTCCTCAGATGAGAGGAAACTTAGACGCTCAGGAGGGAGCGGCATGCTCATAGGTGACCCTATAAGGTGAGGGGAGCAATGCTGGCTCGACCAAAGGTCGCATGAAGGAGGTCTGCCTGATAAGGACCTATCGGATTCCCAGGGATTTGCAGACCAGAATAACCTGAAGACCAAGGAGGTTTCACCGAAACCTCCGAGAAGACCTCGGGTCCGGACCATCAGTAAGGCAGTTCGATGAACATAGAACCCGACCAAAGTCATCATAGGTCCAGTCTGACTGCAGTCTAGGTTCCCACCTAACCTCGGTCAGGTGGCGGAGATGGTGGTCGCAGGGGAATTGGAGAGGGGAAGCCAGGGGCCGCCCCCCCGAGGGATGGGAGTAGGTGTTAATTTTTACTCCAGTCCGGACGAGAGTGTTGTTGAGAACAGTGAAGTCTCGCCGTGGCGCGTTCCATAACCTTCAACAGCTCTTCGTACGCAGGGCAGGAGGTTTGAGAGAGATCAGTCTCAGCTTCCTCACCCTCAGACATCTCCTGCTCTTTCTGGGCATAACCCAGCAGAGCACTAGCCGCTGGATCAGATGATGTCAGAGAGATCGCATCGTCATAATCCAGCGGCTCACCCTCGTTCCCGGCTGACTCGTGCGAGAGGGAAAGCTCCCTCTCTAACTCATCAGCCAGATCCACCTGCGAGCCCCACGATTTCATTCTCCTCCGTGCCTCAGCCACGGTGGGTCCCGAATCGCGGGAAGCTGACAGCTGACCCTCTTTCCTCGAAAAGAGGGACAAACGAGAGCAGAGCTTTTTCATAGAGAAACGCTCACAATGCACGCAGATTGCCCCCTCAAGGACATTGCGTGCGTGCTCCTCGCCCAAACAAAAGACGCAACAATCGTGTGTGTCATCGGGTGTCAAATAACGAGGACACGGATCCACACACTTCTTGAACGCCTTGCTAGTGCTCGCCATTTGATAATAAAGGAAAACTGTATTCCTACCAGAATGCACGCTTCAAACAGACCAGTCAGTGAAGACGAAGAAGAGGATGATGTATTCTCCCGGCGGCTCTTTTATTATGGTCGCGCCGGTAGTGACGTCATGGGCTGTCGCCGGCCAACAGTTGGTGTTTTTACATATGTATCTTCAGACACGAGTCACGCTGACGGCGTTCCCCATAGCGACCCCTAGGGGACGCAGTTCGAAGTTCAGCCCAGTTCGAAGGGGAACTTCCTTTACTTCTCATTTGCTTGTTTTTATGTAAGCTATAGGCCTACACATTGCCTATTTAATCTCGTTTAACAAACATTAGAAGTAAAGATTAAACATTAGACAGGCGTAATTCACGAGTAAATCGTCCACTCTGTAATTGTGTTTCCACCGTGACGGCGCTGGCTCTCACGCCGAGCTGGAGTCGTGTTCGGCGGGGACTGATCACGGATAAGACCGCTGCCCTGCGTTTCACTCATGGACGAAATGAACTGCGATTGCCTTCATAACCTGCCCGAAAACAAACAGTAAACAGCTCTGAGGACATATTTTAACATCCAAAGTATTTGTGTTCTGTATCTTTATAAATATAATCGTCTCTTCATCAAGCAATAAGACCGATGCGCCTGTATGTTGCTCTGCATAAATTTGAACGATATACTGCACAGAAACTATTTTATAAATAAAATAAAATGTACACAAACTACTCAAACACCGAACAAATAACCCAAAAAAATGACCCAAAAGGCTCAACCCAGCATTTGGGTTAAAAACAATAACCCAGGAAATTTTTTTTTGAGTAGGCTGCTTGCTGCACAGTATTTCTTTCGTTTTCTTAAATTATTATTTAAGTGAAAATATATTTCTAGTATATGCCTATTTATTCGTTATAATATATAGCGCCTAGCTTTATTATGTTTTTCTCTGCTTGCAGAAGTGCTGCAGGTGCTGATGTGATATGATATGATCATGTAAATCCTCCTTCTGTTGTCTGCTGCTTTTTGCGCATGTAAAATTAATCCCCAGAAAACAATTGTTAGTATTTTTAACGGGTCACAGACACTTATTCTTTCTAATTTCAAATATTCTTGTCGGTTAACGGTTAGGAAAAATAACCGAAATGAACATCCCTAATTTAAATGTATAACATTAAAATTCTTAATATTTAAAAACGTGTCTTGTTTTTGAAGCCACTTGGAAAACTTTCATAAAAAATGAAATAACTGAAAAAGAATACTTTTCCATTAAAACACCACTTCATATTAAAAACACCCACACAAGATGAAATGCAGATATAGAATTTCACAAAATACACCTTGCTTATCAGGCCCATGAAAGCACACACAAGATGAAATGCACCTTACAAAGAATTATTTCGTTGCGTAAATAAAATAAACACACTTTCTAAAATTAAAATAAACCAAAACTGTGGGGAAATGCGGTCTATTAAAACGTCTGTCAATCTTCACAGGATTTTAGAATTTACTTTTAGAAACATTAGCTTAAGACAAACTATTGCTTCGCCTATTCCACAGATTCTGGAATTAGCAAATTACCAAAGGGGCATTTTGGGCTGAGCGAGCGGAGCGCCATCTTCAGAAAGACCTCTCCGCTCTGAAGGAAATATGACCCTCATGCTCTGGTTCTGGATTAACTGTAAACGTTTGATAGAACCTTTCAATTCTAAATCAGTTCAGTAGAAGTCAGTAAAACTACACTGAAGTTTCCACTGCTGACAGGAGCTGAGCCTGATTCAAACAAGAGATTCAATTACATTCATTTATTCATTCATTAGACAAACAGACATTAACACAATTCAGGATTTCATACTGACCATTTCATTTCAGAACAATACATTTACATTTAGTCATTTTGCAGATGCTTTTATCCAAAGCGACTTACAATTGGGGAGTACATAAAGCCATTAATCTTGAAGAGGCAAACAGACAGAGGAAGTGCCAATAACACCAAGTCTCAGGCATTGTTCAAATAAATACAAGCTAGCAAGGGAAGGAGAGAAAGATAAAGAGAAAGATGAAGATATAGAAAAAGAGAAGGATTTTTTTTTTTTATGATGAAGTCAAGTAGAGTTGAAAGAGATGAGTTTTCAGTTGTTGCTTGAAGATTGACAGGGATCCAGCATTCTGGATGGGGGGGGGGGAGATCATTCCACCGGTCAGGAACGGTGAACGAGAATGTTCTGGAGGTGATTTTGAGCCTCTCTGTGATGGTCCACGAGGCGTCCTTCACTCCAGATCTCGACTTCTGGAGGGGATGTAGATTTTGTAGTGGAAGTAGGTGGGATGATTAAATTTTAATATAAAACATTCATAATGTCACAAAATATTTATATTTAAAATAAATGCTGTTGTATTCTTTTGAACTATTCATCTGTGAATCCTGAATTTTTTTATTTATCAGTTTCAATAAAAATATTGTGCAGCACGACTGTTTCCAACATTGATAATAATCAGAAATGTTTCTCAAGCAGCAAATCAGTATTTATTATGATTTCTGGTTATTGACATGAAGAGGATAATTCTGTACACAGAAATAAATTACACCGGTAAAAGTTATTTATTTAAATGTTATTATTTAATTTAATGATAAATATTATAATTTATTATGTTTTATATATTTTTTAATTTTAGTTTTTTAATAAATTTTATTTTTAAGTTACTTAACATATCATAGAAATAAATAACATTTATATCCTTTATTATCTATCTATCTATTATCTATCTATATCTATATGTGTTATGTTAGAATAATTTTTATACTCATACCTTTTTGTTGTTTTAATATTTTGAAATGTTTTTAGCTGAATTTTTTTCATTTAAATGTTTAGTTTTGAAATGTTGTTTGTCATTTTATTTAATTTCTCCATTTTCTTAAATGTGTGTATATAGTATTTATAGAGTTTTAACTTATAGTTTTAGTATCTTTTTCTCATTAGTAAGTCGCTTTGGATAAAAACATCCACTAAAAGACTAAAAAAGTAAAGTAAATTCCAATAATATTACACAATTTGTATTATTTTGAGCAAATATATGCAGGTGAGCAGAAGAGACTTGTTTCAAAAATATACCAAAAAAATCCCAGTAGTGTTTATTATTTATTTCAGTAAACACCTGTAACAATATTTGATATATTTAAATAACTAAATACAGACATGTGGCTCTTAAGATGGACCAAAAAGCCCAAAGTAGTGTTTGTAGGTAGAGAGGCGTTTATTAAACTCTATTTGAACTCATTTTAGCTCAGGGTCATTTCTATAAATCAGCTTGTTTGTCTGTAATAAACAGATTCAGATATTTTTTATTGTAATATTTGGTAAAACTAGGGAGAAATAAGCTTACCTTTACTGCCTCAAATAATTCATCGTTCAAAACCTGGAACAAAAAAAATGCTAAATTATCAATATTATACAAAAATACTATACCAGTCAAATTAATATCCACGCAATAGACTCACAGAGACTTCTCGTAATAGAGAGAATATTTAATGTAATATATATATATAATATAATAAAGAAATTATTCAGCTATTTACAGTTATTCATGCTGAAGTGAGAAACATTCACATATGAGCATATTACATCAGTTTTATTATTATTATTATTATTATTTATGTGCAGTATAATGATGTGTGTTTTTATTTTCACAAAAAGCAGAAATAAAACCATTAAAAGTATAAAAATGATGCTTAAAAATATTTTTATGTTGAAACATTCAATAACTGATATATATATATTTTTTTTGTGAAAATGAAAAAAAACGACATTATTTTTAAACATATATTTGTAATGGTTTTATTTCTGCTTTTTAATACATTATACTTAAACATCAAATAACGGATTATAACTTCTAATGATTTAATTATTATGTTTAAATACACAATAATAAATAATAAATATTTTGATTTTTTTATTTGTGTTTTTGTAAAAATGTAACTACATTATGTTTAAATACACAATAATAAATAATAAATATTTAGATTTGTGTTTTTGTAAAAATTTAACTACATTATGTTTAAATACACAATAATAAATAATAAATATTTAGATTTGTGTTTTTGTAACACTAAATGAAGGGACATGAGACGATGTTATAGCACTAAATGAAGGGACATGAGACGATGTTATAGCACTAAATGAAGGGACATGAGACGATGTTATAGCACTAAATGAAGGGACATGAGACGATGTTATAGCATTAAATGAAGGGACGTGAGACGATGTTATAGCACTAAATGAAGGGACATGAGACGATGTTATAGCACTAAATGAAGGGACGTGAGACGATGTTATAGCACTACATGAAGGGACGTGAGACGATGTTATAGCACTAAATGAAGGGACGTGAGACGATGTTATAGCACTAAATGAAGGGACACGAGACGATGTTATAGCACTACATGAAGGGACGTGAGACGATGTTATAGCACTAAATGAAGGGACACGAGACGATGTTATAGCACTAAATGAAGGGACATGAGACGATGTTATAGCACTAAATGAAGGGACATGAGACGATGTTATAGCACTAAATGAAGGGACACGAGACGATGTTATAGCACTAAATGAAGGGACACGAGACGATGTTATAGCACTAAATGAAGGGACATGAGACGATGTTATAGCACTAAATGAAGGGACACGAGACGATGTTATAGCACTAAATGAAGGGACACGAGACGATGTTATAGCACTAAATGAAGGTCCATGAGACGATGTTATAGCACTAAATGAAGGGACACGAGACGATGTTATAGCACTGAATGAAGGGATGTGAGACGATGTTATAGCACTAAATGAAGGGACGTGAGACGATGTTATAGCACTAAATGAAGGGACGCGAGACGATGTTATAGCACTGAATGAAGGGACATGAGACGATGTTATAGCACTAAATGAAGGGATGTGAGACGATGTTATAGCACTAAATGAAGGGACACGAGACGATGTTATAGCACTAAATGAAGGGACGTGAGACGATGTTATAGCACTAAATGAAGGCTCGAGTAGCATCGGTCATGTGCTCCGGTCTGTCCTGCATCACGGCCAGAGTTTAAACACAACCCAGATAATGACTTAATTACAATTACACAAGCCTGCTGGAGAAACCCTCACTGTCTTCATGCACAGACCTGCAGCTGCATCGATGCGCTCGACAGCCCATCGTTATTTTTTATATTTAAACCATTGAAGGTCAATTTGACCCGCGAGACTAAATTAATCTTCAACACATCAGGAGGGTTAAACGACCTGATTCAGAAATTAATTCACATGTTCCAGTTTACTCGGTTCAAAACGTGAAAATAATGCTGAAAACATCTTGTTATCTTATGAGGTATGAATGTGGATGAAACCGCTTGTGTGGCTGATATTTAAATATTTATTATATAGCATCAAATACTTGATTTGATTGGCCAATCCATGCAATCAAATAATATATATCATATTACATTATATTATTCAGAAATCCTTCTTATATATATATATATATTAGTGCTGTGATTAATCCTGATTAATCGCATCCAAAATAAACGTTTTTATTTATGTAATATATGTATGTGTACTGTGTATATTTATTAATATATATAAAATATTTTAGGGATGGGTCACGATTATCGAATATTCGAATATTCTATTTTATTATAGAATATCGATTAGGTTGTGCGATTTTTTCTAAAGGTCTAACAGGGCTTGACAATAAAGACTGTCCGATGGCGTGAAGGACGTTCGGATTTGTCACTTGCCAGATCGGGCCACTGCAGGTGGTCACTAAATTGTATCATTTGCATGCGTTTTTAAGCCTTGTTTGTTTAAAAAATGTAAGCGATTAAAAAGCATTTGGGCGCGAAAGACAACTCCTTTCAGTACATGCGCGAAACTGCACTGTCGGCACTCGGGCGCGGCACACATACACACACACACACACTATTGTGTGAGCGCTAACCACGCCGGAGCACGGAACTTCTGATACGTGCAGCCTGATTGCGTGAACAATAGACCTGTTAAACAATATTTGTGAGAGGGCCGTTTGCTACAGCGTCCTAAACAACTCAAAATAATAAACCAAAGTTAACAAAACTTTGCACGAGAGTGCTTCTCCGTCGCCTTCACGTCCTGTTTCCCATTAATGAAGCCGTGGCGAGCTCCCTGTATTCAAATTTTTTTTTTTCATTTAAATGTTTAGTTTTGAAATGTTGTTTGTCATTTTATTTAATTTCTCAATTTTCTTAAATGTGTGTATATAGTATTTATAGAGTTTTAACTTATAGTTTTAGTATCTTTTTCTCATTAGTAAGTCGCTTTGGATAAAAACGTCCACTAAAAGACTAAAAAAGTAAAGTAAATTCCAATAATATTACACAATTTGTATTATTTTGAGCAAATATATGCAGGTGAGCAGAAGAGACTTGTTTCAAAAATATACCAAAAAAATCCCAGTAGTGTTTATTATTTATTTCAGTAAATTTGATATATTTATCAATATATATCAATATATTGGTATATTTACCAACAATATTTGATATATTTAAATAACTAAATACATACATGTGTCTCTTAAGATGGACCAAAAAGCCCAAAGTAGTATTTGCAGGTAGAGAGGCGTTTATTAAACTCTATTTGAACTCATTTTAGCTCAGGGTCATTTCTATAAATCAGCTTGTTTGTCTGTAATAAACAGATTCAGATATTTTTTATTGTAATATTTGGTAAAACTAGGGAGAAATGAGCTTACCTTTACTGCCTCAAATAATTCATCATTCAAAACCTGGAACAAAAAATGGCTAAATTATAAATATTATCCCAAAATACTATACCAGTCAAAATTAATATCCACACAATAGACTCAGAGACTTCTCGTCATAGAGAGAATATTATAATGTGTTGTTTGCAGAAATTATTCAGATATTTACAGTTATTCATGCTGAAGTGAGATGTGTTACAGAAACACATATGAAACACATATGAGCAGATTACATCAGTTATTATTATTATATTCATGTTTCTATGTGCAGTATAATGACGGTGTAGTTTTTATTTTCACAAAAAGCAGAAATAAAACCATTAAAAGTATAAAAATTATGCTTAAAAATATTTTAATGTTAAAACATCCAATAACTGATTTATATATATTTTTGTGAAAATGAAAAAACAACATTATTTTTAAACATATATAATTGTAATGGTTTTATTTCTGCTTTTTGTGACAACAAATACATTATACTTAAACATCAAATAACGGATTATAATTTCTAATGATTCAATTTCTGTTATCTGTTTAAACATCCAATAACCAATATAATAGTTATTTTTGTTTTGGTGAAAATAAAACAACATTATGTTTGAATACACAATAACTGCTGTAATTTAGATGTTTAATTTGTGTTTTTGTAAAAATAAAGTACATTATCACTGAACTGCAACAATAGAAACATCCCAGCACTGGGATAACATACTACACAAGAGACCGTTCAAGCAAACATGACTCTGAGAGACTGGACATGAGACGATGTTATAGCACTAAATGAAGGGACACGAGACGATGTTATAGCACTAAATGAAGGGACGTGAGACGATGTTATAGCACTAAATGAAGGGACATGAGACGATGTTATAGCACTAAATGAAGGGACGTGAGACGATGTTATAGGACTAAATGAAGGGACATGAGACGATGTTATAGCACTGAATGAAGGGACACGAGACGATGTTATAGCACTGAATGAAGGGACACGAGACGATGTTATAGCACTGAATGAAGGGACACGAGACGATGTTATAGCACTGAATGAAGGGACATGAGACGATGTTATAGCACTAAATGAAGGGACGTGAGACGATGTTATAGCACTAAATGAAGGGACAGGAGATGATGTTATAGCACTAAATGAAGGGACATGAGACGATGTTATAGCACTAAATGAAGGGACGTGAGACGATGTTATAGCACTAAATGAAGGGACACGAGACGATGTTATAGCACTAAATGAAGGGACACGAGACGATGTTATAGCACTAAATGAAGGGACACGAGACGATGTTATAGCACTAAATGAAGGGACACGAGACGATGTTATAGCACTAAATGAAGGGACACGAGACGATGTTATAGCACTAAATGAAGGGACATGAGATGATGTTATAGCACTAAATGAAGGGACACGAGACGATGTTATAGCACTGAATGAAGGGCCGTGAGACGATGTTATAGCACTAAATGAAGGGACACGAGATGATGTTATAGCACTAAATGAAGGGACACGAGACGATGTTATAGCACTGAATGAAGGGACACGAGACGATGTTATAGCACTGAATGAAGGGACACGAGACGATGTTATAGCACTGAATGAAGGGACATGAGACGATGTTATAACACTAAATGAAGGGACATGAGATGATGTTATAGCACTAAATGAAGGGACGTGAGACGATGTTATAGCACTAAATGAAGGGCCATGAGACGATGTTATAGCACTAAATGAAGGGCCATGAGACGATGTTATAGCACTAAATGAAGGGACATGAGACGATGTTATAGCACTAAATAAAGGGCCATGAGACGATGTTATAGCACTAAATGAAGGGCCATGAGACGATGTTATAGCACTAAATGAAGGGCCGTGAGACGATGTTATAGCACTAAATGAAGGGACATGAGACGATGTTATAGCACTAAATAAAGGGCCATGAGACGATGTTATAGCACTAAATGAAGGGCCATGAGACGATGTTATAGCACTAAATTAAGGGACATGAGACGATGTTATAGCACTAAATAAAGGGCCATGAGACGATGTTATAGCACTAAATGAAGGGCCATGAGACGATGTTATAGCACTAAATGAAGGGACACGAGACGATGTTATAGCACTAAATGAAGGGACGCGAGACGATGTTATAGCACTAAATGAAGGGACGCGAGACGATGTTATAACACTAAATGAAGGGACACGAGACGATGTTATAGCACTAAATGAAGGGACACGAGACGATGTTATAGCACTAAATGAAGGGACACGAGACGATGTTATAGCACTAAATGAAGGGACACGAGACGATGTTATAGCACTAAATGAAGGGACGTGAGACGATGTTATAGCACTAAATGAAGGGACGTGAGACGATGTTATAGCACTAAATGAAGGGACGTGAGACGATGTTATAGCACTAAATGAAGGGACGTGAGACGATGTTATAGCACTAAATGAAGGAACGTGAGACGATGTTATAGCACTAAATGAAGGGACGTGAGACGATGTTATAGCACTAAATGAAGGGACACGAGACGATGTTATAGCACTAAATGAAGGGACACGAGACGATGTTATAGCACTAAATGAAGGGACACGAAACGATGTTATAACACTAAATGAAGGGACACGAGACGATGTTATAGCACTAAATGAAGGGACGTGAAACGATGTTATAGCACTAAATGAAGGGACACGAGACGATGTTATAGCACTAAATGAAGGGACGCGAGACGATGTTATAGCACTAAATAAAGGGACACGAGACGATGTTATAGCACTAAATAAAGGGACACGAGACGATGTTATAGCACTAAATAAGGGACACGAGACGATGTTATAGCACTAAATGAAGGGACGTGAGACGATGTTATAGCACTAAATGAAGGGACGTGAGACGATGTTATAGCACTAAATGAAGGGACGTGAGACGATGTTATAGCACTAAATGAAGGAACGTGAGATGATGTTATAGCACTAAATGAAGGGACGTGAGACGATGTTATAGCACTAAATGAAGGGACATGAGACGATGTTATAGCACTAAATGAAGGGACACGAGACGATGTTATAGCACTAAATGAAGGGACGTGAGACGATGTTATAGCACTAAATGAAGGGACGTGAAACGATGTTATAGCACTAAATGAAGGGACGTGAGACGATGTTATAGCACTAAATGAAGGGACACGAGACGATGTTATAGCACTAAATGAAGGAAACGAGACAATGTTATAGCACTAAATGAAGGGACACGAGACGATGTTATAGCACTAAATGAAGGGACACGAGACGATGTTATAGCACTAAATGAAGGGACACGAGACGATGTTATAGCACTAAATGAAGGGCCGTGAGACGATGTTATAGCACTAAATGAAGGGCCGTGAGACGATGTTATAGCACTAAATGAAGGGACACGAGACGATGTTATAGCACTAAATGAAGGGACACGAGACGATGTTATAGCACTAAATGAAGGGACATGAGACGATGTTATAGCACTAAATAAAGGGACGTGAGACGATGTTCTTGCACTAAATGAAGGGACGTGAGACGATGTTATAGCACTAAATGAAGGGACGTGACACGATGTTATAGCACTAAATGAAGGGCCTTGAGACGATGTTATAGCACTAAATGAAGGGACATGAGACGATGTTATAGCACTAAATGAAGGGACACGAGACGATGTTATAGCACTAAATGAAGGGACGTGAGACGATGTTATAGCACTAAATGAAGGGACATGAGACGATGTTATAGCACTAAATGAAGAGACGTGAGACGATGTTATAGCACTAAATGAAGGGACGTGAGACGATGTTATAGCACTAAATGAAGGGACATGAGACGATGTTATAGCACTAACTGAAGGGACGTGAGACGATGTTATAGCACTAAATGAAGGGACGTGAGACGATGTTATAGCACTAAATGAAGGGACACGAGACGATGTTATAGCACTAAATGAAGGGACGTGAGACGATGTTATAGCACTAAATAAAGGGACGTGAGACGATGTTCTTGCACTAAATGAAGGGACGTGAGACGATGTTATAGCACTAAATGAAGGGACGTGACACGATGTTATAGCACTAAATGAAGGGCCTTGAGACGATGTTATAGCACTAAATGAAGGGCCATGAGACGATGTTATAGCACTAAATGAAGGGACATGAGACGATGTTATAGCACTAAATGAAGGGACACGAGACGATGTTATAGCACTAAATGAAGGGACGTGAGACGATGTTATAGCACTAAATGAAGGGACACGAGACGATGTTATAGCACTAAATGAAGGGACATGAGACGATGTTATAGCACTGAATGAAGGGACGTGAGACGATGTTATAGCACTAAATGAAGGGACGTGAGACGATGTTATAGCACTGAATGAAGGGACGTGAGACGATGTTATAGCACTAAATGAAGGGACGTGAGACGATGTTATAGCACTAAATGAAGGGACGTGAGACGATGTTATAGCACTAAATGAAGGGACGTGAGACGATGTTATAGCACTAAATGAAGGGACGTGAGACGATGTTATAGCACTAAATGAAGGGACGTGAGACGATGTTATAGCACTAAATGAAGGGACATGAGACGATGTTATAGCACTAAATGAAGGGACATGAGACGATGTTATAGCATTAAATGAAGGGACATGAGACGATGTTATAGCACTAAATGAAGGGACACGAGACGATGTTATAGCACTAAATGAAGGGACACGAGACGATGTTATAGCACTAAATGAAGGGACACGAGACGATGTTATAGCACTAAATGAAGGGACACGAGACGATGTTATAGCACTAAATGAAGGGACACGAGACGATGTTATAGCACTAAATGAAGGGACACGAGACGATGTTATAGCACTAAATGAAGGGACACGAGACGATGTTATAGCACTAAATGAAGGGACACGAGACGATGTTATAGCACTAAATGAAGGGCCACGAGACGATGTTATAGCACTAAATGAAGGGACATGAGACGATGTTATAGCACTAAATGAAGGGACATGAGACGATGTTATAGCACTAAATGAAGGGCCATGAGACGATGTTATAGCACTAAATGAAGGGACATGAGACGATGTTATAGCACTAAATGAAGGGACGTGAGACGATGTTATAGCACTAAATGAAGGGACGTGAGACGATGTTATAGCACTAAATGAAGGGACGTGAGACGATGTTATAGCACTAAATGAAGGCTCGAGTAGCATCGGTCATGTGCTCCGGTCTGTCCTGCATCACATGCAACACGGCCAGAGTTTAAACACAACCCAGATAATGACTTAATTACAATTACACAAGCCTGCTGGAGAAACCCTCACTGTCTTCACTGCACAGACCTGCAGCTGCATCCATGCGCTCGACAGGCAATCGTTATTTTTACATTAAAACCATTGAAGGTCAATTTGACCCGCGAGACTAAATTAATCTTCAACACATTAGGAGGGTTAAACGACCTGATTCAGAAATTAATTCACATGTTCCAGTTTACTCGGTTCAAAACGTGAAAATAATGCTGAAAACAACATTATCTTATGAGGTATGAATGTGGATGAAACCGCTTGTGTGGCTGATATTTCAAATATTTATTATATAGCATCAAATACTTGATTCTGATTGGCCAATCCATGCAATCAGAATAATATACATCATATTACATTATATTATTCAGAAATCCTTCATATATATATATATATATATATATATATACATATTAGTGCTGTCAAGCGATTAATCGCGTTCAAAATAAACGTTTTTATTTATGTAATATATGTGTGTGTACTGTGTATATTAATTATGTATATATGAATACACACACATACCGTATATATTTAGAAAATATTTACATGTATATATTTATATTATATATTAATACACAAATATAACATATGTTTCTTAAATATATACATGCAAGTGTGTGTATTTATATATATTAATAAATATACACAGCACACACAAATATATTACATAAAACTTATTTTGAATGCGATTAATCGCTTGACAGCACTAATATATATCTATATATACAAATGTTATGCCTAATATATATATATATATATATACACACATTATTATATTACATATTGCTTAAGGAAAGAATAGTAAATAGTGTCACGTATCAATATGTATAATAATTTATTTATTAATAATGATAGTATGATTTATTTTGAACACATTATGGTAACGATATTTTGAATCAGGATGTATTAATGTCTATTAATCACTAATGTCACTTAAAATGACATTTATTTTGAGATGAAATATGAATATATTTTGATGATATTCGCTTTATTTACAAAACGGCACGAGACGCGGTTATCAAACCACACGAAGACGATATTAATAATGATGGAAACCCACCAAACCCGTAAACGACTAATAAAGCAAACTCATAAATGATGAACAAAGCAAACCCATAAACGAGCGAGTTGCTGAACTTGAGACTAAACGACAGAAAGCGACTCAGTCAGAAGGAAATAAACAGCTCTGTGTGTGTACTGCTTTAAAACCGCTGATTTAACGCATATCTGAGCTGAAAGCGACTCGGTCTCACCTGTAGCTCTCTCTGAGCACATCCAGCTTCAGTAACCGGACATCTTGAATCGATAAAGAGAGACAAAACAAGCAATAAAGCGACACAAGACGAGTTCTTTCGAGAGCTCTTCCTCTGGTCTCTGGTGGTGCCACACTCCTGCAATCCTATTGGCTGGGGAGTGTCATGTGACCCGGCTGGCTCCGAGTCCATCACGTGATGTGTTTCTACATAAACAGAAGAGTTCAGAGGTCGCTTGAAGAAACAGTTTAGACTAGTCTTAATGTCATCTGTTTTCTTTTCTTTTTTTCTGGTCATAACTGGTCATAACTTTTTAAACTTTAACAAACTAGTTCTTAAGATCAAAGACTATAGAATACCGTCATTAAATGGATTTTGTAAAACAAATCCCTCAGAATTGGGACAAAAGTCTGCTGTGATTATGTAAATTAATTATAATTCATGGAGTTATATAATAATTATATGAATTAAAAGCACATTTCAAACTTGTTCATTATTCATCATAGACTATATCCCTTTTATTTATATTATTAAATCTCTTAGATTAAAAATACAGGCCTGTATTTAATCCATAGTGTACTTTAGATGGATCAACTAAATTATTAAAGTGCATTTCCGAATATTTATCTCAGTATTTGACATTTTACTGAAACCCTTTCAGATAAATAAATAAATAAATCCTCCACCTGAGAAACATTTGAATGCTGAGCAAATCTTTTTTTAATAATTTTTACTTTCATATGTACATTTAGTAATTTACATCAATGAAAGAATGATGATATAACATATATAAGTGAAATAAACAATTATTAATTTAGTCTCATTTTGAACAAATATTGAAATTGTGAAATGGATTAAATATTGGTAACATGAGTGTAAAAGATGAAAGCAGGTCGATCCAGATCTACAGATGTAATGTTTACTGACTATTGAACGGTAAGATCTTCAGAGGAAAATAACTATAGAAGAAAGGAAAGAGTGTGTCAGTGAAGGTGGATGTGAATGTGTGTAGACGTGTGTTAGTTACAGGATCAGAGAATGACACTGTTCCTCTGTCATAGTCCAGATCAACTCTCACACGCTCAAGATCCTGTTTAACACGAAAACCAAACCGTTTAGACCATCCGTGCTGCACACTCCAGACATCAGTGTTAAAGAAAACACGTCCCTTCCTTTGGTTTGATGCTGTAGTTACTCCAAGACTCCACCATTGACTCTCTTTAACCTCCACATCCCAGCAGTGTGTTCCTGAGTTAAAACCCTCTGAACCCAGAACACATGGATAGATGTCAAATCTCTCTGGATTATCAGGAATCAGTGGATTGTTCTCGCTCCTTCTCACACTGGTCAGATCATCAGACACGACGAGACGTGGAAGAGCAGTGTTTGGATCCAGAATCACAGGAGCTGATGAGACACAATCAACATATTATTCTGATGTTCATATAATGATCAAGAGTGAACCGTACACAGATTATTATGAATTATGACTCGTTCTATTGATCAAACACATCAGACATTTTCCTCTGATCACTGTCAGTTAGAGCTGCACGAGTAATCGTTAAAACATCGTGATCTCGATTCAAACACCCACGCGATCTCATTTATAAATCACAACGATTCACCCGTGTTTATTAAACCTTTGAAAAAATCATACTGGAACATTAAAATCAGTTTAGCCGCTGACACAGAGAGAGCCTTTATCATGTTTAGATAAGAAACAGCTTCACAAACCATCCTTTCAACCACAAAGTATTATTTCTGTCTTACAATCATTCATATTAAACACAGAAATACTGGGATGAACGTTTATAGTTCGGATATAAACACTGATGTCTACGGTTGTGTAGATCTTCTGAAAGTAACTGGTGCTTCAAATAACATTGATTACAGTGTTTCTCCAGTAGATGGAGACAAGTGACTGTTATAAAATGTATTTATCATTGAATCATTCGTTCTAGAGATTCGTTCATAAACGCTGATTCATCCAGAAATGAAACAAACATTCATGAGCGAGTCATTGAAGCCTTCATTCGCACACACACACACACACACACACACACACACACACACACACACAACACTCACACACACACACACACACACACACACACACACACACACACACACACAGAGAGAGTGGGAGAGAGACCATCCAGGCTTTCAATCTGTAAGATACCAGTTTAATTAATTATAGAATAGTCTATCTTAACCTGAGCCAATTAATGGTCGTAATTTATGATTGCTGAAACGCATTAATATAACATAAGGACATTTCTATTTTAAAAATGAGCATGAACATTCATATTATATAAAAAAAAATGTAACAGTTTGATTAATTCATTAATGAATATTAGGCTTAAAACATATTACACATATTCCGTTTTGGTTTTTAATAGCAAAGTGGTCATTATTTTATTTTGTTTTGATAATTTATTAATTTAATTCAGAAATATGATTGGAACATTTTATGTTTGTTAAATTTAAGTTTTAGTTTTTTTTTAAATACCAAGCGGCCAGCGCAAGTTTGATCAGTTTATCTTTCTCAAATAAATAAATAAATAAATAAGATTAATATCATATTTTAAGAATAAAGTCAAGATTACAATAATAAAATCATGTTACATTGCATGAAGTTAAAGTGAAAATTACGCCTGTATACAGTCTGTGGCATTTGAAGGATCACAAATGTTATTCTATGTTTGATTTGAATTCACGTCCTGACTAAGAGGTGTCGGGCAAGGCAAAGGTGCTTGAGATCATTTCCTGACCATTTGAGCTCGACTAAGAGGTGCCTTTGTCTCTATTATAATGGCAAGATCAATGAGTCAGACTAGAGAGAGATTGAACCTTTGATCTGCAAATGACTTTGTCCTGGCCAGATGTGGATTCGTTAGGTTTATTGCCCTCAGATGTATGTTTCTTTGATGTTTTGTCTCAACCTAAAAAAAGTCCCTCCTCCAATCCTGACTATAAAGATACCCTGTAAAAATGACTTAAGATGAGATCTTCGATGACTACAGATAACAACACATGTCATAGAATAAAGAAATTCTGCTGACGATCCAATCCGAAGTCTCCTGGTCTTCTCTTCTGAGTTTTCTACACTTTAGAAGAACAAAGTTTTCAACAGATGGTGCCGTGACCCGGATAGAGTTCCAGCTTTCTCACCTGAAAGACTTCAAGCTCAAACAAAGATCTGCATCTTTTGGAATCCAGCGAAACTTCAAACTGAACAAGGATTCCCAGACTGAAATTTTCTCTCTGGTGAGTGCTGTCTCTAATCCGAAAGAACCTAAGACCAGTACAAATTTTTGTATCCTCTGTGCCGTCAGAGAAGAGTTAACATACATCTGTAGGGTTTGTTTAACTAAAGTTTTATCCTCTGTTTTCAAGCAGGGAAGAGTGTATCCTCTAAAGTTTTTTATTTTAGAGATGAAATTTTATCCTCTGTTTTCAGGCAGGGAAGGTTAGCATTACGTGCTAATTTTTGTTTTATCCTCTGTTCTTTCAGGCAGGGAAGGTTGGCATTACGTGCTAATTTTTGGTTTATCCTCTGTTCTTTCAGGCAGGGAAGGTTGGCATTACGTGCTAATTTTTGGTTTATCCTCTGTTCTTTCAGGCAGGGAAGGTTAGCATTACGTGCTAATTTTTGGTTTATCCTCTGTTCTTTCAGGCAGGGAAGGTTAGCATTACGTGCTAATTTTTGGTTTATCCTCTGTTCTTTCAGGCAGGGAAGATTTTGGCATTACGTGCTAAAAAAACAAGTGTACCCTCTGTTGATCAGAGAAGTGTTTGTTTTGTTTGTGTGGTACAGAAGAAACTTGCAAAATGGTCAGAAGGAATGCTAGGCTGATTCCAACCACAGAAAAGAGTGGTCTTGCGACTCCTCTGTGGTCAGATAGTGAATTCAAAACACTGTTAGGGGAACATATGGACCTAATAGTCACTGAAAAAGTTAGACAAAAACTAACGCAGAAATATAAGATTCTTCCAGACAAGACTTGGTCGGTAGATGAGTGTAAAAAGGTACTAGGAGTAAGTATTCGTAAGAACAATGTGAAAGGCATTATCTGTTGTCACAGAGAATTCAGTGTAACGCTAGCGACACAACAGTCTCAGCGTAACGCAGAGCTAGAGAAACAGAACAATGAACTCCGTGCTAGAATATACACTTTGACCAAGAAATTGAACCTCAAGAAAGAGGCAAAAACTGATGTGGAAGTAAGTCAGCCTGATAACTTTTCCCCTGATTTACAAGCGTTCTTTGAAACAGATGTAGCTCTCCAATCAGTAACTGATGTGCCTGTAAATTCCGTCCATGTGTGTGGGGCTAGGAGAAGATCTCAGGGGATTGAGGACACTGGTGTTCCTCTCCATTCTTCTGTTGTGCAAATACAAACTGCTGCCAAAGCTTTATGTCCTAAAGATATAGAGAGACTATCTCAGAGTTTACCGTCAGCACGCACACATTTTTCTGAATTTAGAAGAACATTGATCAGTAAAATGCGTCTTTATGACATGTCGTTGACAGAAGTCACGCAGCTGATGTCACAAATACTAACTGAATCTGAATTCAACAGTTTTGAATCTGCTGTCACTTCTGAACTGCGAAATGCCAGTAAGGGTGATTTAAGAGAAGGTATTTTGAAAATCCTAAAGAATATCTTAGGACCCAAAATAGATTGGTCTAGAATTACTACCTGTGTGCAAAGGAAAGAAGAAACTGTGAGTGAATATACTGAAAGATTTTGTCAGTCAGCTGTAATCTACAGTGGAATTGTTGATGACCCTGAAGGTGTTCTGGATGACAAGGGACCCTTGGTTCGTATCTGGTCAGATGGCCTTGTAGCCGAATACAGAAAAGCTTTACCATTCTTAGATCTAACTTGGTCTAACAGAACTCTCAGAAGTAACCTAGACAGGTTAACTACATGGGAAAGAGATGCTGATGTCAAGGCAAAAGTAAGAGTAGCAGCAGCTACGTTTAACACAACGAAACAAGACAATAGATGGTCTAAAAGAGAAAGCAAATGCAAATACTGTGAAAAATTAGGACACTGGGAGAAAGAGTGTAGGAAGAAGTTGCAAGATAGTAAAAGAAATGCTATGCATAATTCTGCTCCTTCTCAGCCTGCACACAACCCGGAAGTAGTTCCGCCAGTGACCACTGAAACTATAGGACAGTTAGTTCAGGCTCTTCTAAGAGCACAACAAGACCAGGAAAAAAACTAATTATTGGGGCTGTGAGTAGCTACCTTTCCCCTGTAATCCAACACAATGACCAAAGAATTTTTGTGAAAGGTAGCATAAAAGAGAAAGAGATTGATTTTTTGCTTGATACAGGTGCAGAAATTACAGTAATTCCTACAAAATTGGCACAAGGTTTAAACATCCCATACAAGAAAACCAAACTTTGTTTAACTGGTGTAATAGGTGAAGATTCTGTTTTGTATGAAACTCCGCCCATAGAGGTACAATTTGGCCCAAAAACTCTGACTACAGAATTACTATGCGCTCCATTAAATACAGGTGCAATTTTAGGCATGGATCTCCTGAGACAAATAAATCTAACTTTAGACATGTCCTCAGAATCTACTAGCATAAAAATTTCCTCAGCACAGATTTCTACCAATAATGCAACCCCTCCCGAGTATGCTTTCTTACAGAATCATCCAATTTGGGCTAAAGACAAGGATGATTGTGGGTTGTTGACAGGTGTAGAACCAGTTAAATTGACAGGAACTCCACCTCCGGTCACCAAACAATATCCGATTAATAAGGAAGCTATACAGGGAATCAAACTTATTGTAGAAAATTTGCTGATGCAAGGAGTGCTAGTTAAAACCAACAGTCCATGTAATTCACCCATATGGCCCATCAAGAAATCTAATGGGACATGGAGACTTACAATAGACTACAGAGTAGCCAATACACATATTGAAAAAATCACCCCCCTAGTGGCAGATCCATCTACAATTTGTAATGGCTTACCATTAGATTGTAAGATTTTTTCAGTAATTGATATGTCTAATGGATTCTTTTCTGTACCGTTGCACTCTGACAGCCAGCCATGGTTAGCTTTCACAGTTGACTATGAACAATACCAGTGGACACGATTGCCACAGGGATTTCAAAACTCCCCAACCATATATCATCAGGCTGTCAGACGTGATTTGTGTGACCCAGAATGTCCGGTAAAACAGTCCACTATGATCCAATATGTTGATGATATTTTGATTGCCTCAACAGATCATGAGGTACATCAAACTGAATTGGCATCATTGTTGGACTATTTGCATAAAAAAGGACACAAATGCAGCTTTCACAAAGCTCAAGTTGCTAAAAAGCAAGTCACATTTCTGGGTCAAACAATTGGTGCAGGAAATAGATCCATTACACAGGATCGAGCGGCTTCAGTCAAAGCCATACCTCCGCCTAATACCATTAAAACACTCCGCTCATTTTTAGGAACAACAGGTTATTGTAGACCTTGGATTGAAGACTATGCCTCGATTGCTCAGCCTCTCTATGATTTGTTGAAAGGCCATGGTAAAGATTCAGATACTGTTTGTATGGAAGAACTTCATCTCAAAGCTTTTAATGATTTGAAGAGAGCACTATGTCAAGCACCAGCATTAGGAATTGCCCAATCTGATAGACCCTTTGTGCTTTATGTCCATGAACATTTAGGCTTTATGACTGCATGTCTAATGCAAGATCATGGGGGCAGCTTACGCCCAATTCATTACTATTCCGGTAAACTTGACATAGTCGCTCAAGGTATGGGCCCATGCCTCAGAGCAGTGCAGGCAGTTCATCTAGCGCTTCAGGCTTCATCAGGAATGGTGTTAGGTCAGACTGTAAACGTAAAATGCCCACACACAGTGTCCGCACTAATGAATCAAGCAAAAGTCACTTCTGTCACCTCCTCCCGTTGGGGAAATTGGTTAGCAACTCTCACAGCCCCGAATATTGTTATACAGCGTGCACCAGTCACGAACCCATCCTCATGTATGATGTCTGCAATGACTGAATTTGTGTTAGAGGATGAAGGCGAAATGACTCATGATTGTGTCACGCTTACATATGCAGCGACAAGTGAAAAAGCAGAAACTCCCATAGAGAACGCAGAATTGGAGTTGTTTGTTGATGGTTCAGCTCAAGTTATTGAAGGTAACAGACGAGCAGGATATGCAGTAACTTCCACCACTGAAGTAGTTGCTTCAGGTCGTCTTCCAGATCATTTTTCAGCTCAAGCTGCAGAACTAGTAGCCTTAACTAGAGCATGCACGCTAGCTTCAGGATCGGTTGCAAATATCAACACAGATTGCATTGACTCAGATCAAGGTACCCACTTCACAGGACAGGTAGTCAAGGAAGTGTCTAGAATTGTTCCTCCCCCTGCAGGGATAGGATAGGGCAGACACAAGAACCAGTGAGGAGCCCAGGGAAGAACCGAAAGCAACAGGCTTCGGGGGCCAACCCTGAGGTGAAGATTTCCTCATAGGCCTTTCCCCTCCATTAGTCCATCCTTTCCTCACTGTTCTTTAGGTGTCGCAGGAATTAAGAAATAGGGAAAGAAGGAACAACCATAGCAGACTATATTTTGAACAGAGGATCAGACTCTACAAATACTGCTCTGTACCGTTGTTCTCTCTTGTTTGTGTTTCTTTCTTCCTCTGTGCAGATACCATTTGATGGCTGTCCTGAGATCCATATGCACCACCCTTCTCACCTGCGGATAAAGCCACAACCTCTAGAAAACAACTAGACCCATCGCCGAGCCAACTATCACACAAGAAAAAGAAAAAAAATACACAACGCAGAGACTCACATACGGGAACTTCAGTCATCCATCAACATGATCAAGATTTTCGTACTATTAACCATCATGGACATCACGCAAAGTGTAGACCCCAGAAACAACATATTCGTAGAGCTGATGAATATGTCAAGAAATGCCTTGTTTGCTGGAAAGAATGTTTGCATGCCGCACGCACCTTCAGTAGGAGCAGGAATCCCATGGGTGGCACACCCTATCTCCAAATGTGACACGTGTACCTTATTCGATCATCATACCAGTGGATTACACAACAAGGATACATGTCACAACGTAACAATTCCTCCAGCTTCGTCGTGTTGCATTCCTGGACTACCATCCTGCAACCTAACTTCAGCTACTCCCATCATGACAGATCTACTCATGCCAAGGATGTTCTATTGGTGCATGGAAAATCATGCTCCAGCATCGACTACACTGGGTGAAATTCCTCGTGAACGTTGCAGCTTTGTGATTGAAAGAAGAACCGAATTCGATGTGTACGTTACTACATCAGATACGAAAGAGGAGAATGAATTAAAAGAGTGTCTCTACGGGAACCCATCCCTACCGAAACTTTTTGCCATAAATCAGTGGTGTATGATTCCTCCGCCGACTGGCACTTTGTGGTTATGTGGGACTTCTGTCTACAGCATCCTACCCAGCCAATTCAATGGCAGGTGCACCCTGGTTTATGTCCTACCAGCCATCAGAGAAAATACACACTCCACCTCAAGTTCTCCACATCTACAAAATTCAGCTTCTACCAACAAAGATGGCTGCATTCCAGGACTCACTTGTGTACAAACGTGGTGGTCAAGAACTCTTGGAGCATTAATCCCATCGTATGGTGTCATGCAGGCTCTCGATCAAGTCAGAAGCCTGTCGGATTCAGTACAGAAATTGGCCAATGATACGGTTTTGGCCCTGGGCAACATCAAAGACACTCTTGCCTCGCACAAGATGATGATCTTACAGAACAGAGTGGCCTTGGATTACATTCTTGCAACACAAGGGGGAGCCTGTACCATTATCGGTCCTGAATGCTGCACCGGGTTAATGGATCCAACAGAGAACTTGAACAAAATCCAACAAGACATTCTTGGTCTTTCAGCAAAATTACACCAGATGACTGAAGATAATTCTTCATGGTTCGGAAACTTGTTAGGTAAACCCTGGCTGTGGATCAAGGAAATAGCAATTCTGCTGTTGTTTCTCCTACTTGCGTACTATCTATGCATCCACAGTATCAAGTGTTTCTGTCAGCAAATGACTCCCGCCTCTCACGAGGAAATGACAGTTCCAACCAGAAAAGATTATTACCCGTAAAATCTTCACGGACCCTAATTGCATGTTTTGTTTCTGTGTCAGCATGCAATTACATATAAGCAACACAGAACATGTACAATGTGCCTGTAACGATTACAAGTTACAAGAATTAACTTTTAAGTGTCTAAATTTGTATTTTTGTGAGAGTTATTAGAACTCTCAAAGAGGGGATTGAAGGATCACAAATGTTATTCTATGTTTGATTTGAATTCACGTCCTGACTAAGAGGTGTCGGGCAAGGCAAAGGTGCTTGAGATCGTTTCCTGACCATTTGAGCTCGACTAAGAGGTGCCTTTGTCTCTATTATAATGGCAAGATCAATGAGTCAGACTAGAGAGAGATTGAACCTTTGATCTGCAAATGACTTTGTCCTGGCCAGATGTGGATTCGTTAGGTTTATTGCCCTCAGCTTTGATGTTTTGTCTCAACCTAAAAAAAGTCCCTCCTCCAATCCTGACTATAAAGATACCCTGTAAAAATGACTTAAGATGAGATCTTCGATGACTACAGATAACAACACATGTCATAGAATAAAGAAATTCTGCTGACGATCCAATCCGAAGTCTCCTGGTCTTCTCTTCTGAGTTTTCTACACTTTAGAAGAACAAAGTTTTCAACACATCCAACCTGTCATTCTTCACATTTAACACGAAAAACAGCACAAATCTTTTACATAAATATTTATGGTTATCAACCAGTGGAATATCACATTATTAAATTGAATGCAGCGAGCTCGTCACGGCTTCATAAGTGGGGAACATGATGTTTCTGAAGCACGTGAAGGGGGCAGAGAAGCGCTCGCGCTCAGCGCAGTGCAGTGCATCGTTTTGATAACTTTATGGTTTATTATTTTGAGTTGTTTGGGACGCTGAAACTATATATTGTTAACAGGTCTATTGTTCACACAATCAGGCCGCACGTATCAGAAGTTCGTGCTCCGGCGCGGTTAGCGCTCACACTATATGTGTGCCGTGCCCGAGTCCAACTGAACCGAGTCTGGTCCACCTCTTACACCCAAGCCAGGGCCTGCTAAACGAACCACGGAGTGATCACATTAGTCAAACGAACAGGGCTTTGGGGCTCAGACGCGGCTCGGGGATGGTTCAAAACACCCAGTGTGGGTACACCTTTAGAAAATAATCACACAACCTAATCGATATTCTATAATTAAATCACTAATCGAATATTAGAAAATCGTGACCCATCCCTAATACATATATATATATGTGTGTGTGTATTAGATATTAAAATGTTTAATAATTATTTCAAATTAATTAAACACTATTAAATGGATTGCAGAAATTAATATTGTATAATAATAGAAAAAAGATCTGAACACAGTTGTTCTCCCATTATTAAAAACCAGTTAAAAGTGGCAATGTTTCGGTCACGGTTATTTTTTTTAATAAAGGGAGAACAACAGTGTGCAGATATCTTTTCTATTATTTGATGTACCTTTTGATCTTGCACCTGGCCAAGACATTTTTGGATCTGCGTGCTCCGACCCTTCATTACGAGCAATTAATATTTTGTCACAGATTATTTAGTTTTGTTCAGAATCGTGAGATAATCGTGATCTCTATTTAAGAAAAATAAAAAATGATTCTCAGTTTATCCAGAATCGTGCAGCTCTACTCTCAGTGTTATTACAGTAAATATTCTATATTTGATAATCAATCAAACTGAACTGGGATCTGCTGTAAATATCATGTGGATTAAAGTTGTTCTTCTCTTGTTTGCGGCTCATTCTGGTGTAGTAGCTCATCTGGTTATTCACACATAATGCTGAAATCTGTAAATATTCCCTCATGCATCATTTCCAGTGTATGTGTAACAGCACAGATCTTCTCCAGACTCACTGTTTTGGACAATGTCCTGCATCTTCTTCCAGACTCTGAAGGACAGGTTGCCCAAGTATCGTGGCACATGAATCAAAGCTCCAGAAGGCATCTGTGGATCCGGCTCTGAGATCTGGACTCTGGAAGAACATTCAGGATCAGAACCGCAGTGGATTTGGATCAGAAACAGAGAGACCAGAGACATCAGAAGATCACTCACCTTTCCATCGTGACTGGAAACTCCTGCAGAACAAACACACCATTTATCATCAAGAACTCAATCAATCAATCATCAATCAATCAATCAATCAATCAATAAATCAATCAATCAATCAATCAATCAATCAATCAATCAATCAATCAATCAATCAATCAATCATCAATCAATCATCAATCAATCAATCATCAATCAATCAATCAATCAATCAATCAATCAATCATCAATCAATCAATCAATCAATCAATCATCAATCAATCAATCAATCAATCAATCAATCATCAATCAATCAATCAATCAATCAATCAATCAATCAATCAATCAATCAATCAATCAATAAATCAATAATCAATCAATCAATCAATCAATCAATCAATCAATCAATCAATCAATGGATGATCTGAAATCAGACCTTTAGAAAGCAGACGTCATTGGCTTTCATCATCTCCTCCGTGTCTTTGATTGTGTGTGAAAGAGCTGAGATGAGTCTGTTCATCTCCTCCAGCTTCTCCTTCATCATCTGCTTCTTCTGCTCCTCTTCATCTCTCAGTGCAGTGATTGTAGCTTCTTCTTCATCTCTGAGAAACTGATGAAGCTTCTCAAACTGCTGTTTAATCTGACGCTCTGTGTGCTCAGCTTGAGACTGAAATCAAATCACATTCACTTCAATCGTCTCAATCATCACACATTTACATTTATGAATTTAGCAGAGGCTTTTATCCAAAGCGACTTACAGTGCATTCAGGCTATACATTTATTGTCAGTATGTATAAACATATATCAACACATCACATCATTCAGATCCAAGAGAAACTCAGACACCTGATATATAACAGACCCAGAAGCAGATCGCTGTTTGGCATTTACAACAATAATAAACTTCATCCTTTATATTAAATATAATAAATCATAATTGTGTATAGTGATGGTACACCTGTACTGAAAATGACTCTTGATTGTGTTTCCTCACCTTGATGTGTTGAACGGTTTTCTCAAACTCTCCTTTCATGTTTTCTCTCTTTTTAAGTTTCTTCTGTGAGGACTTCAGTGCTGTATCGAGCTCCTCCTAGAATTGAATACAAATAAAAGTATATAAAACACTAGATTACAGTGAAAAGATGAACATTCAGTGATCACTAAATTAATTCAGACTTCAAATTAAAACCTAACATAAATCAGAGGTCACCTGTGAAAATACAAAATACACTTAAATCAAACTTTTCAACAGCATGAAGTCTTACCCAGTAACTACAGTTTGGTATAACACTATTTAGTTTATACACACACAAAAAACCCCTGAAGAAACCAGTATTGGGGGGGGGGGGGATTTTGGCAAATACTTTTTCCACAGTAAAGTAAAAAAAATAAAGTTGAGCAATATAACAGGGAGATATACCTACCTTATATGATGAAACCACTTCAGTTATTGGTCTGAATTTGTGATTGTCGTGTTGTTTTGAAGTACAGCACACTAAACACACCGGCTGTTTGTCCTCCAGACAGAAGAGTTTGAGTTTCTCTCGGTGTAAACTGCAGATCTCCTTAGATCCTGATGAACGGCTCTCGTTTCTCTCCTTCAGGAACGACTCACACAAGTTTTGTAATGCAAGATTTAATGGAGGTTCTATTTTTGAGGATCTTCTCCTGCAGACGGGACACTCCTGAGTTGTCTTGGTTCTCCAGAACTGTTGAAGACACTCTTTACAGACACTGTGACTACATGATAAAAGAACAGGAGTCTTGAAGATGTCACAGCACACGGGACAATTATAGTCATATTCAGCCGATGAAGCCATTTTCACTGTTTGAGCTCCAGCAACCTAAACTTTACTTTCACTTTCTGATCGACGGTTTAAATAAAATGAAGAACCACGAGAATCACAAAGATCTGCTGACTGTTCAGAAACAAACTACTTATTTCTCTCTTCGTTGTTCGTCCACTGATGGCTGATTCTTGTTTGCTTTTGTCAAAGAGAAGAAAATCAGTTTGACAAGACGGAGAAATGACAAGTCAGTCTCTTCCTGGTAAGTGTTGTAAGAGGGTGGAGTTTCTGATCACATTTGGTTCTGTTTAACCCTTTAACATTCAAGACTAACAGGAGCCAATGCATTGTTTTTATTATTATTATTATTACTGGACACATAAAAATGATAAAAAGCAGTTTTTCTCTCTCTCTGTGTGTGAGACAATACCTGTACTATTCTTAGTAGGTCTTAGAAACCTTCCATAATTATCAGGGTCCACATGAAATAAAATGTATTCAAAAGTGGTGTTTAGAAATAAGGTATATTTTGTCCATTTTCAGTGATTTTAATTCGCATAATTGTTGATAAATGCATCTATTTTCAGTTAATTCAGCATTAAAACACTTTACACTGCTTTGGATGCGACTATCTCAGGGAGTCCTGTACATTGTTCGGTTCTGGTTTCAGTAACTCTGCAGCAGGGCAACTGTGTGACTGTGAGACGGCCTAGTCACGGGTCAAAACACCGCTCTTCTGTTCCAATGTTGCCAACTATTTTCAATGGAAAGTAGCTAAAGTCTGCTCGAAAAGTCGCTAGATGACGTCATGCGTAAATTTGCATATTAATGACATAACCACGTCCTATTATATATTTTAGAGTGTGACATTTTAGCTGTTTTAAACATGTGTAATATTCTAGCTTTGTGTATTTGTATATATATATATGTATTATGTATAGGTTTTTTATATTTGTATTATGTATTTTATTTTATATTTGTGTATATCTTTAATAAAGTGGTATTTAAAGTTATATGTATATATGCTTTTTATATGTGTATATGAGTTTAATAAGTTCAATTAAGTTTATTGTTGTGTATGAGTAACTTAAGTACAATCACGTACGGTCTCTCAGACGTAGCCCAGTAAACGATCTCAGAAGAGTTCAGAAACTGTAATGAACTAAATCTCTGTGAGTGACAGTGAGTAATATGAGTGCATGAGAAGAATTAACAACAAAAAAAGAAAGAAGAAAAACGGTCAAATTAAATAGTTTTATTTCAAACAAAGGAGAAGCAGGCAAGTGATTGGTCCGTGGCAACACCGTGTGCACATGCGCAGCTCATTCACATCTATCAATCAACTTTTATTCAATACACAAAGATCCATAGAGACAACACAATACAAATATATATATAAACATAAAAAAACAAAAATAAACAATACAAAACATTTAAGAATGATCAGATGAGACATCATTTATAAAACATACAGGCTTCGGGTCCAGTGTTTCCAGAAGCAAGATGTGTACCTTGTGTCGCTCTTAGAAACATCAGCTATGGACACAATAATCATATTCTTAGACCCTACCAGTCTGCACATGAATCTATACATACAATTTCTTAAAACAGCATTAAAAGTGGGCACATTGTTAGAAACAAACATTTCACTTGCACTACTCCTCCTCGGAATTTTAATCTATGTCAGCTGTGCTGCTCCTCTGAGCCGGAGCCAGCGGTCACTGATCAGAGCAGACACAGGGAGAGGTGTAACTCAAGATTTTCCAAAAGTTGCTAGATTTGTCGCTAGGCGCTTTTTAAAAAAAAGAGTCGCTAAAGGGGTCTGAAAAGTCGCTAAGTTGGCAACACTGTTCCATTCCGATCAGAACATCAAACAGGTTCTTCCCACTCAATGACACACTCACTGAGAAACCTGATGAAAGTGATCTAGTTATTGGCGATTCTATTGTATGGAACGTGAAAATAGTAACACCAGTCAACCAGGGGCGCAGATAGGATTTTTTAACTGGGGGGGACCAAGCTGTCAGCAAATGATTTAAACTCAATTCATTATTTTGCGTAATTTGGGCTTTAACTAGTGCTCAAGTAGTTACTTTGCGTAATTCGGGCTAATGATTTGCACTAAAAAGCCATTGAGGGATTCTTATTTGAAATCATGGATAAACAACAATGAAGAAAGGTAAACAAAGGCCTACCTGATCACCACTAGCAATGCATGATCAGACTGTTATTTGACTAGTATGCCAATCACCCACCAAAACTTCATGTCTTCAGTATGTTTTATTTAAACATTTGCTTATCTCAGCATACTGTAATGACTGGACAAATGCGTGTGGCTCGAAGTGCAGTAAGATGTTTCAAGAACAAGACTTCGCAAAGTTTGCATGGAAGTGTGCTGCTTAAATGTGTGTGTGTGAATGAGGTGCAGGTGTGGTGAGACAATCAGTGCTAACGAGTGCTTGTGTGACAGCTGTGTGATTGGTGTAATGGTGGATGGGAATGTGTGAGATGCAGTCCATGGGTGATGTGCAGCTGTAGTGTGGTGCAAGAGATGTAGTGAGTGGCAACCAGATTCATGACACATAAAGTCTATCATTATGAACAAAAAAGCAAAGAACCTATGTGCAAAAAATAATAATTATAATAATAATAAAATAAAATAACAACAACATTGTGGCGAGGGGGGCGTGGTTCAGCGAAGTCTGCAGCGGGAGAAAGACTCAGGAGACAGCGGTAAGTAAGTGGGTCAAGTGCAAAATGAGGATCACCTGTGTCTGATTGCAGTAATTGGCGTGGAGACCAGATAAAAGCCGCCGTGGAACGGCAGTTCAGAGAGAGAGACGGAGTGAAGACTCGGGCGCACGAGCTGTCAGAGAGAAACAGTCGGAACGAATACAGAGAGTGATCGCGGAGACGAACGAGAGAGTTGATGTTTCCGGGTGACGCAGAGTGCGCACCTGTGTGAGTTTATCTGTCTTAAATAAACATACCTGAGTCTTCACGAGCCAACCCTGTCCGCTTCCTTCCTTCCTACGAACTTTGTTACACTGGTGCCGAAACCCGGGAAGGAAGCCGGAACGCCGCTGCCATCATGTCCTCACCATCGGGATCGCCATTTGCGGATGTCATCCAGTCGCTCGCGGGACTCCACCAAGAACATCACAAAGCGCTGATGGACATGAGGGCAGACCAGGAGAGGAGATTCTGTGCCCTCGTCCAGAACCAGCGGGAGGACCGCGAGCTGTTCCGGAGCTGGATGGACCGGGAGGTTCGGGCCGGTGAGAATCCAACAGTCCCGGCCCCGCCCACCCACATGCCGGTACAGAAGATGGGGCCGCAGGATGACCCGGAGGCGTTCCTCGACCTCTTCGAATAAGACCGCGGCGGCATGTGGGTGGCCACAAACGGACTGGCCAGTGCGCCTCATCCCCCTGCTAACCGGGGAGGCGCAGTTGGCGGCGCAGCAGCTGCCAGTCCAGAACCTCCTGGTCTACGACGACCTGAAACGAGCCATCCTCCAGCGGGTCGGCCGGAGCCCCGAACAGCACCGCCAGCGCTTTCGTTCACTGGAGCTGGGGGAGAACGGCCGGCCCTTCGTGATGGCTCACCAGCTCCGGGACGCCTGCCGCAGATGGCTGTTGGCCGGGGAAGGCGGCGTCGACCATGTCATCGACCAGGTGGTGCTGGAGCAGTTTATTGCGCGGCTCCCTAAGGCGACCGCGCAGTGGGTCCAGTGCCACCGCCCGGCGTCGCTGGATCTGGCCATCCAACTCGCCGAGGACCAGATGGTGGCGTGCCATGGGGTTGGCGAAACCCTACCATCCGTCTCTCTCTCTCTCTCTTCCCCTTCTGTGTCTCCCCCTATCTTCCTTCCCAGGTCCCGTGCCGGCGTGGTTCCTCGAGCCCAGCCGCGATGGAGAGGAGGACCGGCACCGGAGTCGGCGGCCGGGAGAGCCCACGCCAGGGAGGCGGGGTCAGCCAGCCCGAGCTCCGTGCTCATTCCCGTTCCTCCGGGGTCTCCAGGCCAATTCCTTGTCCCACTTCCCGCCACTAGGGTGGCGGGGAAGCCTGGGCCGGCCTGTTGGCGTTGCGGGGACCCGGGCCACTTCATCGATCGGTGTCCAGTGATGGAGGTGGGGACACTGGTCCGGGTTCCGGATGCCCCACAGGCTGCCCCCGATCAAGCTGGCGGGTACCAAATACCTGTGAGTATTAGGGGGGGTACTTATTGGGCTTTGGTGGATTCAGGATGTAACCAGACCTCGATCCATCAAAGCCTAATTCAGCCCGAGGCATTGGATAAGAGCTGCATGGTTCGGGTGAGGTGTGTACATGGGGATGTGGTGACATACCCAGTAGTGCTGTTAACCATCCAATTTCGGGGGCAAAAGCATAAGGTGGAGGTGGCAGTTAACCCCCGCCTCCGGCATCCGCTGATTTTGGGAACCAATTGGCCAGCGTTTAAAATTTTATTGGGAGTTTTGTGTGTGGATGCCTCCTGCGGAAAAGAGAAGCTGGAGGGGGAGGCGGCCGTGCGAACGGGAGAGGCTGAGCCAGGACCCGCTGAGGCGGCACCAGGGGAACGGAGCGCGGTCGAGAGGCTAATCCTCACGGAGCGTGATGATTTTCCCCTGGAGCAGTCCCAGGACGAGTCGCTGAAAAACGCGTTCAACCAGGTCCGTTCCATTGACGGCCGGCCTCTCCAGTCCGCACGGCCCCCTTCCTATCCCTATTTTGCTATATTAAAAGATAGGTTGTATCGAGTGACGCAGGACGCTCAGTCAAAACAAGATACAACCCAGTTGTTGGTACCAAAAAGCCGTCGGGAAATGCTTTTCCAGGCGGCTCACTGTAATCCTATGGCAGGGCATCTGGGTCAAGCAGCAACACTGAACCGTTTAATGGCCCGGTTTTTTTTGGCCGGGCATTCACGAGAATGTACGCCGGTGGTGTGCGGCTTGTCGTGAATGTCAGTTAGTGAATCCCCCGGCCTCCCCAAAAGCGCCTTTGCGCCCCCTTCCGCTAATGCAGGTCCCCTTCGAAAGAATTGGTATGGACCTCATCGGGCCATTGGAACGGTCAGCACGAGGGCATCGGTTTGCATTGGTTCTAGTGGATTATGCAACCCGATACCCGGAGGCAGTGGCGCTCCGCAACATTTCCGCAAAGAGTGTAGCGGAGGCTCTGTTTAGTATGATCTCCCGGGTGGGAATCCCGAAAGAGATTCTCACCGATCAGGGCACGGCGTTTATGTCACGAACCATTCGCGAACTTTATGAGTTGTTGGGAATTAAATCGATTCGCACCAGCGTCTATCACCCACAAACGGACGGCCTGGTGGAACGATTTAATCGTACGTTGAAAACAATGATTCGAAAGTTTGTTCACGAAGACGCCAAAAATTGGGACAAATGGCTGGAACCCCTTTTGTTCGCTGTGCGCGAGGTCCCGCAAGCCTCCACGGGGTTTTCCCCCTTCGAGCTCCTGTACGGCCGCCAGCCCCGCGGGGTTTTGGACGTCCTGAGGGAGACTTGGGAGGAGGGACCTTCGGAGAGTAAAAATGAAATTCAGCATGTGCTGGACCTGAGAACAAAACTCCACACGTTGGGGCAGCTCTCCATGGAGAATTTGTTACAGGCCCAGGACAAGCAAAGCCGGCTATACAATCGGGGGGCCAGATTACGCAATTTCACGCCGGGAGATAAAGTACTTGTGTTACTCCCTACCTCTAGCTCCAAATTACTCGCCAAGTGGCAAGGACCGTTTGAGGTCACACGGCAGGTAGGGGATCTCAATTATGAGGTGGTTCGAACGGATCGGAGCGGGGCACGTCAGATTTATCACCTCAACCTCCTGAAAAAATGGAACGAGGTCGAGCCGGTGATGCTGGCGACGGTAGTAGGTAACGAGGAAGATCTCGGGCCAGAGGCGAGCCTCAAAGTTCCATCACTCACTCTGGCCCCGGGGGGGGATCACCTCTCACCCTCCCAGCTCACTGATGTAGCCCGGTTGCAGAGAGAATTTGCGGACGTGTTCTCGCCCCGGCCCGGTCGAACCAACCTTATTCAACACCATATTGAGACCGAGCCGGGCGTGGTAGTGCGCAGCCGGCCGTATCGTTTACCGGAGCACAAGAAAAAGGTGGTCCAGTCAGAATTAGAGGCGATGCTAGAGATGGGAGTAATAGAAGAGTCCCGCAGTGACTGGGCGAGCCCGATCGTTTTGGTACCGAAAACAGACGGCTCGGTCCGATTCTGCGTGGATTATCGCAAGGTGAATGCGGTGTCGAAATTCGACGCCTATCCAATGCCGCGGGTTGACGAGTTGCTTGATCGGCTGGGTACCGCTCGTTTTTATTCGACGCTGGACTTAACTAAAGGATATTGGCAGATCCCCTTATCACCGTTATCCAAAGAAAAGTCAGCCTTCACAACGCCGTTTGGATTGCACCAATTTGTCACGCTTCCGTTTGGGTTGTCCGGGGCGCCCGCTACCTTTCAGCGCCTCATGGACAAAATCCTCCGACCGCACACCGCATACGCCGCTGCCTACCTGGATGACATCATCATCTACAGTCAGGACTGGCAGCGGCACATGGTGCACCTGCGGGAGGTGCTGAGAGCGCTGAGGGGAGCGGGACTAACGGCCAACCCAAAGAAGTGTGCGATTGGGCGGGTGGAGGTGCGTTATCTGGGTTTCCACTTGGGTCACGGACAGGTGCGTCCCCAAATTGATAAGACGGCAGCTATTGCGGCCTGCCCGAGACCCAAGATCAAAAAGGAGGTGAGGCAGTTCCTGGGACTGGCGGGGTATTACAGGAGGTTTGTTCCTGACTATTCGGAGCTCACCAGCCCGCTGACTGACCTCACTAAAAAGGAGGTCCCAGATACGGTCCCGTGGACGGAGCGGTGCCAGCAGGTTTTCACCCAGGTAAAGGCTGCTCTGTGTGGCGGGCCGCTATTACACTCTCCTGACTTTTCTCTCCCCTTCTTGCTGCAGACGGACGCGTCGGACCGGGGGCTGGGAGCTGTCCTGACCCAGGAGATAGGGGGTGAGGAGCGCCCGGTGCTGTACATCAGTCGGAAGCTCTCTAAGAGTGCGCACCTGTGTGAGTTTATCTGTCTTAAATAAACATACCTGAGTCTTCACGAGCCAACCCTGTCCGCTTCCTTCCTTCCTACGAACTTTGTTACAAACATATTTACATAAATAAAAATAAGTAAGTATACGGAGTATGAGAAATTCCCTCTAGTGCAGCCAAACAAATTTACTCAATGAAGGACCCAAAAACATCTCTCCTCCTTTCATTACCCTGAACATACTGCTGGGCAATTTCTTGTCTGTCCAGTCTGTCAAGCCTCTCTTGGTGAATATGGCACACAGCAATGTCATTGAGTCTTTTTTGTGTCATGGTTGATCGCAACCAAGTTTTCAACCTGCATAACCCACTAAAACTGCGCTCTGCCTCAGCAGATGATATGGGCACCACATCAACAATCTTACTAATGTCTCTACCTGATCAAATAGGCCACGGACTTCAGGGGGCATTTCTCTCAAAACATGCACAGCATCTGCAGTTGTGCTGACCTTGTACTTGTTTTTAAACATGGCTAATTGGAGTTTCAAGTCTTCCTCGTTCAGTTCAGGATATTTCTGAACTGCTGCATCATTTGTAATGGGAGTCAGGAGTGAGTTTTCCAGTTCTTTTAAAGTTTGAATGCCTGGTTGCATAAACTTCTCAGTAGTTTGTGCATCTACTGTGTCAAGGACACGGTAGAACTCTACTCTGTAAAAATCCACAGCTGATCCAGGTGTGTATGCAGGAGCCTGCCCAGAATATCTCTTAGTCTATGTGTGCGTGGTGGAACAATGGTCTCTAGAGACAGATTGTCACACATGTCTCCTGCTTCCTTAAAGACTGCCTCAAAGTGTTCAGTGTTTCTTTTGGATTTCAAGCTTTCTTGGACAAGAGAGACTGCAGAGAGCATGCCCTCCACTGTCTGAGTGTTTTTCTGGAGAGATGCGTTTAGAAACTCTAGTTCACTGATCACATCTAAGGCAAGCAGAAGTCCCAGTACAACATTACCCTGTTGCAGTCGAACACGTAAGCCCTCTGCCCGGCTTGCAGATTCAGAATTACTTGCAGCCATCTCATCCAGTGCATTTAGTACCATCCCATACTGGCTGAGAACAGCATGGATAGCAGGTGAGCGTACAGTCCACCTAGTGGGACATAAAGGCCTGATGGACAGGGCTGGCCCTTCCCCTTCAGCTGCAACAATGGCTTTAAACTTGTCTTTCAGCTTACCAGACTGCCCAAAAAATGTGCCACGGTCATGTATCCAGTCAAGTGCATTTCGCACGACACTGGAGGCTGAGCAAGCCTGTTGTGTAATTAAATTAACACAGTGTGCTCCACAATGTATATCTGGCGCTACTGGCTGTGCTCGCTGAATAACAGCCTGGGCACCTGAGTACTTTCCAGCCATATTTGAAGCCCCATCATATACTTGACCTTTGAGGCCAGATATTAGCAAATTCAGTCTCAACAGAACGTCCAAAATGATTCTGGCAAGGTTTTCACCTGTTGTAGAAGTTGTTTCATACAACCCTATAAAGTCTTTGTGCACCAGCAAATCAGTGTCAACATAACGTAGGCACAGCGCCTCCTGCTCAACACCAGAGATATCCCTTGTCCCATCCATAATTATCGAATACTGCAACACTGGAAGGGACCGGATCTCATCTGCAATTGTCCTGATAATCGATGAACTCATCAAATTTATACGCTCATTTTGACAATCCCAAGATGTGTGCACCCCCCTCTTTGCAGATAACCACCTAGTGAATGATTGATCATCTTCAGCTTTGTATTTTAAAAGCTGGTCAAGGTTACCTTGATGATGTTCATGCCCCTAAAGGCCAATCCCTGCCTCGCCAGAAACATCTCACCCCCCTATTATTTTGAACAGGCTAGCTCTGTTTTCTGCCTGCTGTGTGCTGACTGCGCTGCTCAACTGTGTAGTAACTGGCCTGTTTTCATAGGCAGCAGTTGTAACAGCAACGTTGTGACCCTCTGATTTCTCATGCATGGAACATTTTTCAAGTGCTTTTTTCCAGTTTTTAAATCCATTCCTGACAAAAGCTGGGTCTATACTCTTGGCTTGTGCTGGTTTCCCTGTCTTGAAGTACTTCGAGCAGTGAAAACACAGAACAGCATCTGTACCCGTACTAACATGCAGCCAGGGATACTTCTCATACCATCAGTGTCCGGTCTTTCATCACTTGTTTTTGCTAAACTTTAGGGTCAGGTTGATTTGGCTTTGTATATGTCATTATCATGTCAACATCCTCTCCCTCTGTGTTGCCTCCTGTCCCTCCGTGTTGTTCTGTCTGTAATTCTACTGTCTCTCCTTCCTCATGCTGTCTTTTTCTACTGTGGCTGCCCTCCTGCAGATCCTCACTTGACTGACTAGGGCCTGCCTCACTGTCATCAGAAATTGCCTGCAGGCCAGGAGGACAACATTTGAAATCTTATCATTTCAGTTAACCCTCTATATACATCTATAGAATTTCACAACAATGTGAAATACAACATATTCCTGAGAATTAACGGCTAAAACAACTAAAGTTGGTCATTATTTCAAATGTCTAAGAATAACTTTTTCAAATTTTAAATGTAAGTGTTAATTACAAGTTTGTTGCAATTTATAGATTAGAAATATCTTTTAAAAATGATGTATGACTCATTAAGAAATGTTTTTCATAGCCCTTAATTTAAGAGCATAAAAAGGCATAAATATGATTTTGTAAAATCCTCCGTACAATAAAAAAACATGATTTCCTGCTATAAGAGGATGTCAAACGGTTATGTAGGCCTTTATTTGTTGTTTGCATAAACCTTGCACCACACAAATGTACTTATTATAATTATTTTGATAGTGGCTTACACGACAGTGAACATACCTCAGTCAACTTATACAGTACAATGGGTTAGATGATAAGATAAAACATTATTTCTTGACGACGATAAATTGTTTGATTTATCCAACCATTCTTTTTGTGTTCATTCATTATTTGCCTCTGTCCACTCACCTAAATGCATAGTTATGGTCTCCACATTTTGCTGTGTTTGCTAAGAGCAAAAGCCTTCTTGCCATTATTGTCAGACTAGCTATTCCCCTTAACAAAACTAATCTACCACATCTGGGAAAGTCAACAGGCATAGGATACTTACATTGTTTGGTTTTTGAAAAAACGACGTGATTGGCTTTTGTCTCTTCATTGCCTTTATGTGGCAGTTATACAGTCGAATTTTTCAGTTCAGAAAATCACCGGCTCAGCTCAGTCATAGACGATGGTATATGATCACAATGGTCACCGCTCCTACAGGCACGATTGAGGCACCTACCAGCTCCTCATAGGACCCCGGGGTCACTCAGGAGTCGTAGCACACACACACAGAGAGAGAGCGTAAAGATTCCCGATTCTGAAGCAGCGGACACTACTTAGGCTAATGTACATAGTGAAAACACTGATTAATCCTCTGTTTTACCGATTTTTGTCGCCTTTCATAGGGATAGTGAGGGGGACGGATCGGGTCACTATGAATCTGGGGGGGGTCATGTCCCCCCGTCCCTAGTGCCATCTGCGCGCCTGCGGTCACCATAGTCCAATGTTTACCGGGAGCCAGAGCCCCTGACATCTTGGCAAATTTGAAAGTGCTGGCTTCTTATTAACTCTTCATTGTCATTAGGATATGTTCCCAAAACCTTCAAACTGTCTGTTATTAAGCCTCTCATTAAAAAAACACAACTTGACCCCAAATAATTAATTAATTACAGACCAATCTCGAAACTCCCTTTACTGTCAAATATATTATAAAAGGTAATATCATCACAACTATGTTCCTTCTTAGAGAAAAATTACAGGCCTGTATATAATCCATAGTGTGCTTTAAATGGATCAACTAAATTATTAAAGTGCATTTCCGAATATTTATTTTAGTATTTGACATTACTGAAACCCTTTCAGATAAATAAATAAATAAATCCTCCACCTGAGAAACATTTGAATGCTGAGCAAATCTTTTTTTAATAATTTTTACTTTCATAGAATACAAAAAGATTAGAAAAGCTGTTTTTTAAAGAATAGAATTAGAATAGAGATTGCTAGAGTTAGAGGGTCAAATAAAGATGGAAGAGATTCTTGAAGATGGCTGAGGACTGAGTTTGGATTGAGTTGTGCAGGTCACCAGATGGGAACAGTTCATGTAAAAGTCTGTGAAAGTGATTTTGTGTCTCTTTGGGATGAACAATAAAGCGTCGTTCACTTGCAGAACGAAGCTTCTCGAGGCACATATGTCTGAAGCACTGAATTAAGGTAAAGCGGTGCAGAGCCAGGGGTGGTTCTGTAGGCAAACATTAATGCCTTGAATTTTATGTGAGCAGCTATATAACGCGTTTTTCGCGTTTCGCACTTTGCAGACGGTCCCTTAGGACTTGTCTCTCAGACGCCAGTGCATTGAGATCAATGTATTTTGTACAGAGTGGAGGAAAGCTTGTTTTGAGGAAAACACGCTTGTAGCTTGTTTACTACATCACTGCGAATGAAAAGAGGCGTCATTTGTGCCGTAAAAACGTTTTGCTTGCGAGCTATTGATCCGGAAAAGTCGAATCTGTGAACATCTTGCCAACTTTACCGAACTTTATCCACCCGTCAGATTTTCCTGCTTCTGCTTACTGCGCATGCGCGCATCAATATTACATCCTTTTTTAAACGCTGAACAACAATATTTAATGTATCTGCATTACTGTAAGGGTAGGTTTGGGGTTGGGGTAGGTGTAGACGTTATTAAAACACAATCTAATAGATAGAAAAAAAATATTTTGTGTGTGTTAGCATGGATGATTTACATGAAATTGAATTTGTTGTAGCCATTTAAAAAAGTGTACATTTTATTTTTGTTATTTAAGTTTAAATATTATTTGTTTGTGTTTTAGTTCAATTTGTTATTTAAGAAAGGAAATTGTAAACGTCATAAGGCCGCAGCAAATGGGACGCAGTACGCCGAAAGATAGGAAGCGGGTCAGACATATTTATGACCAGTTCATATTCTCTTGTTTTGTATGATTTGTATCTTAATTTTAACATATATTTTGTTGATCAATTAACTTCTCAAATAAACAAGAAGGAACAAAAGTATCGTGGAATGAAGTGCGTTCAATACAAACCCGCTGCCATGCTTCCGCGGCCAAAGCAACATAATGTGTGCAATGTACTGTGCTTAAGCTGGCTTTCAGTAACAACATTTTAAAGTTAATATATGAAGTTGTAGGGAAACTATACGTTTATTATTATTATCGTTTAATAAATATAATTCATTTGAAAAAGTACCAACTTCACATTGGGTGGGCCGCGGCTGGTTTAGACTAGTCTTAATGTCATCTGTTTTCTTTTCTTTTTTTCTTCAAGACTGGCCATAACTTTTTAAACTTTAACAAACTAGTTCTTAAGATCAAAGACTATAGAATACCGTCATTAAATGGATTTTGTAAAACAAATCCCTCAGAATTGGGACAAAAGTCTGCTGTGATTATGTAAATTAATTATAATTCATGGAGTTATGTAATAATTATGTGAATTAAAAGCACATTTCAAACTTGTTCGTTATTCATCATGGACTATATCCCTTTTATTTATATTATTAAATCTCTTAAATTAAAAATACAGGCCTTTATATAATCCATAGTGTACTTTAGATGGATCAACTAAATTATTAAAGTGCATTTCCGAATATCTATCTCAGTATTTGACATTTTACTGAAACCCTTTCAGATAAATAAATAAATAAATAAATCCTCCACCTGAGAAACATTTGAATGCTGAGAAAATCTTTTTTTTAATAATTTGTACTTTCATATGTGCATTTAGTAATTTACATCAATGAAAGAATGATGATATAACACACAGACATGAGCCGCATCCAAAAGGTAAAGGGGGAGGTGTTGCTACAATTTATAGCAATATTTTCAGTAATTCTCAGAAGTGAAACCCGACAGTAATGGTGCTTCATATAACGTTATCCAAAGAAACAAGTGTTAATGATAAATCCCCTGTGATGTTTGTACTGGCTACTGTATACAGGCCACCAGGGCACCATACAGACTTTATTAAAGAATTTGCTGATTTTCTATCTGAGTTAGTGCTGGCTGCAGATAAAGTCCTAATTGTTGCTGATTTTAGTATCCATGTTAATAATGAAAAATATTCTTTGGGATCAGTTTTTATAGACATTCTAAACTCTATTGGTGTTAAACAACACGTGTCAGGACTTACTCATTGTCGAAATCATACTCTAGATTTAATACAGTCGCATGGAATTGATGTCAGTGGCGTTTAAATTTTGCAACAGAGCGGTGATATCTCAGATCATTATCTAGTTTTGTGTATATTCTATATATCTAAAGCTGTTAAGCCAACTCCTTGTTACAAATATGGTAGAACCATCACTTCTATCACAAATCTTCATGACTTATCTCAGTTCCTCAGCATATCCAATAGCTCAGAATAACTTGATGATGTAACAGAAACTATGGACTCTCTCTCTTTTCTAGCACTTTAGATACGGTTGCTCCTTTACGCTTAAGGAAGATTAAGGAAAAGAGTCCAACACCATGGTATAATTTACGCTTAAGGAAGATTAAGGAAAAGAGTCCAACACCATGGTATAATGAGCACACTCGGGCCATAAAGAGAGCAGCCTGGAAAATGGAGCGCAGGTGGATAAAAAACTAAATTAGAGGTATTTCGTATTGCTTGGCAGGAAAATACTCTCTCCTACAAAAAAAACTTTAAAACGGTTAGATTTACTTGCTTCATGTCTCATTTAGAAGAAAAAAACACAACCCCAATTATTTATTCAATACAGTGGCTAAATTAACATCCGCAGGTGCAGACACTAACCAGCAGCACAGCAGTAATGACATTATGAACATTACTTGCAAGATCAAACTTATTAGAGACAAAACTGTAGCCATGCAGCTGTTAGCCACAGTATCGCATCAGATAGTACACTACACATCCCCTGAGGAACAATTCTCCTCATTCTCTTCTATTGGAAATGAAGAATTGTATAAACTTGTTAAATCATCTAAACCATGTTAGATCCTGTTCCATCTAAGCTCCTAAAAGAGGTGCTTCCAGAAGTAATAGATCCTCTTCTGAATATTATTAACTCATCATTGTTATTAGGATATGTCCCCAAAACCTTCAAACTGTCTGTTATTAAGCCTCTCATTAAAAAAACACAACTTGACCCCAAATAATTAACTAATTACAGACCAATCTCAAATCTCCCTTTACTGTAAAAGATATTATAAAAGGTAGTATCGTCACAACTATGTTCCTTCTTAGAGAAAAATTATATATGTGAGGATTTCCAGTCAGGCTTTAAACCATATCATAGTACTGAGACTGCTCTCATTAGAGTTCTATTAATTAAAAGCACATTTCAAACTTATTCATTATTCATCATAGTCTATATGCCTTTTACTTCTATTATTAAATCTCTTAAATTAAAAATACAGATGAGGAGATAGTCCCCTTACTATGTAAAGCGCTTTGAGTGTCTAGAAAAGCGCTATATAAATGTAACAAATTGTTTATAATTATTATTATTATTTGTGCCGTAAAAACGTTTTGCTCGCAAGCTTTTGATCCGGAAAAGTCGAATCTATGAATATCTTGCCAACTTTACCGAACTTTATCCACCCGTCAGATTTTCCTGCTTCTGCTTACTGCGCATGCGCGCATCAATATTGCATCCTTTTTTAAATGCTGAACAACAATATTTAATGTATCTGCATTACTGTAAGGGTAGGTTTGGGGTTGGGGTAGGTGTAGACGGTATTAAAACACAATCTAATAGATAGAAAAAATATATTTTATGTGTGTTAGCATGGATGATTTACATGAAATTGAATTTGTTGTAGCCATTTAAAAAAGTGTACATTTTATTTTTGTTATTTAAGTTTAAATATTATTTGTTTGTGTTTTAGTTCAATTTGTTATTTAAGAAAGGAAATTGTAAACGTCATAAGGCCGCAGCAAATGGGACGCAGTACGCCGAAAGATAGGAAGCGGGTCAGACATATTTATGACCAGTTCATATTCTCTTGTTTTGTATGATTTGTATCTTAATTTTAACATATATTTTGTTGATCAATTATCTTCTCAAATAAACAAGAAGGAACAAAAGTATCGTGGAATGAAGTGCGTTCAATACAAACCCGCTGCCATGCTTCCGCGGCCAAAGCAACATAATGTGTGCAATGTACTGTGCTTAAGCTGGCTTTCAGTAACAACATTTTAAAGTTAATATATGAAGTTGTAGGGAAACTATACGCTTATTATTATTATCGTTTAATAAATATAATTCATTTGAAAAAGTACCAACTTCACATTGGGTGGGCCGCGGCTGGTTTAGACTAGTCTTAATGTCATCTGTTTTCTTTTCTTTTTTTCTTCAAGACTGGCCATAACTTTTTAAACTTTAACAAACTAGTTCTTAAGATCAAAGACTATAGAATACCGTAATTAAATGGATTTTGTAAAACAAATCCCTCAGAATTGGGACAAAAGTCTGCTGTGATTATGTAAATTAATTATAATTCATGGAGTTATATAATAATTCTATGAATTAAAAGCACATTTCAAACTTGTTCATTATTCATCATAGACTATATCCCTTGTATTTATATTATTAAATCTCTTAAATTAAAAATACAGGCCTGTATATAATCCATAGTGTACTTTAGATGGATCAACTAAATTATTAAAGTGCATTTCCGAATATTTATCTCCGTATTTGACATTTTACTGAAACCCTTTCAGATAAATAAATAAATAAATACATCCTCCTGAGAAATATTTGAATGCTGAGCAAATCTTTTTTTAATAATTTTTACTTTCATATGTACATTTAGTAATTTACATCAATGAAAGAATGATGAAATAACATATATAAGTGAAATAAACAATTATTAATTTAGTCTCATTTTGAACAAATATTGAAATTGTGAAATGGATTAAATATTGGTAACATGAGTGTAAAAGATGAAAGCAGGTCGATCCAGATCTACAGGTGTAATGTTTACTGATTATTGAACGGTAAGATCTTCAGAGAGTAACTACTATAGAAGAAAGGAAAGAGTGTGTCAGTGAAGGTGGATGTGAATGTGTGTAGATGTGTGTTAGTTACAGGATCAGAGAATGACACTGTTCCTCTGTCATAGTCCAGATCAACTCTCACACGCTCAAGATCCTGTTTAACACGAAAACCAGTCCGTTTCAACAATCCGTACCGCACACTCCAGACATCAGTGTCAAAGAAAACATCTCCCTTCCTTTGGTTTGATGCTGTAGTTACTCCAAGTCTCCAGTATTGACTCTCTTTAACCTCCACATCCCAGCAGTGTGTTCCTGAGTTAAAACCCTCTGAACCCAGAACATAAGGATAAAAGTCGAATCTCTCTGGATTATCAGGAATCAGTGGATTGTTCTCGCTCGTTCTCACACTGGTCAGATCATCAGACACGACGAGACGTGGATCTGCAGTGTTTGGATCCAGAATCACAGGAGCTGATGAGACACAATCAACATATTATTCTGATGTTCATATAATGATCAAGAGTGAACCGTACACAGATTATTATGAATTATGACTCGTTCTATTGATTGGTTTATTATATATATATATATATATATATATATTAGTGGTGGGCCGTTATCGGCGTTAACGTGCTGCGTTAACGTGAGACTCTTATCGGCGATAAAAAAAATATCGCCGTTAATCTATTCTCAAAGTTGGGTTGGGAGCTGGGTATACTACGCAAGCTATGATGACTTTCACCCTGATATTTTAGCGCGGATGTATACCTAGCCGAATTGCACTGTAGGGGGCGAGAACGAGTCTTCGAACTAGAGGCTCGCAGTCCGTGATGGACAGATTGTTAACGGCTGGTCTATGTGGTAATACAATCGGGCAGGACATCCAAACGCTCACCTATCATTCATCAACCTCAAATATGGCTTTTCATCTGAAAGATGTATGTAGTAGCAACTTTACATGGCCGCTCAATATGATGTTAACCTAGAGAAATGTGCGCTATTGAAGTGTTTGTGTGGAAGCGCGTTTGCGCAGGACAGGCTCCGGTGCGCTCACTTGCTCTTAAAATCTCCGTCATTTTTGGTCATACAGATAAAAGTAGCCTAATACATCTTTCGAATCTGTAAAGACTCTACGTTTATTTGTGTGCACTCAGAATAACAACGAAACGTTGCGCTTTTAAGCAAACAGGATGCGCTTTAGGTCTCATGTGAACTTGAGAATTCACTCCCGTGTCACCCTCTGCTTCGAACCTGTGTGTATGCCTAACGTTACTGTGAAATTACCACATCAGACGTGACGTGCTAACATGGATGCAGCTATGAAGCCGCCGGGTTTGCTTCAGGGAAAATTTATTTTTAAGAAGCTTCCCAATGGAAACTGTAAACAGTTCATCACGACCTCTTATGTAGGCCTACAGTTCAAAATTCATGTTTAACTGAATAAACAGTTAGTAAACACAAGTACATCTTATTGAACATAGTTGAACATAGTTTATTTTCATCACCAATTATCATAGTAGAACAGCTTTCTCAAGCAGTTTGTGATGCATTTTGGAAACAGGAGATGCGCCCCTGGTCTAATGCGCCACCTGGCTTGAGAAACCCGTTCTCAAAGACTTACTTTTAGTCATTATTTGGGTAGCACACATATTCTGAATGCCTTCGGCAGAATTCAAATGAGCCATTTTAATCTAGATTAATCTAGATAAAAAAAAATAATCTATGCCCACCCCTAATATATATATATATATATAAATATATATATTAATGCTGTCAAATGATTAATAACGATTAATCGCATCCAAAATAAAACTAATTGTTTACATAATACTGTATTATGTGTGTATGTTGTGTATATTTATTATGCATATATAAATACACAAACATGCATGTATATATTTATATTCATATAATTAATATCATATTTAAATATATTTAATATATAAACGTAACATGTTTTTTATTAAATATATATATGCATGTGTGTATTTTTCTACATACTTAATAAATATACACAGTACGCAGATATATTTATATTATGTAAAAAAAAACTCTTATTTTGGATGTGATTAATCATTCGAAAGCACTAATATATATATATATATATATATTAGATATTAAAATTGTAATAATTATTTCAAATTAATTAAACACTGTTAAATGGATTGCAGAAATTAATATTGTATAATGATAGAAAAAAGATCTGCACACTGTTGTTCTCCCTTTATTAAAAAGAAATAAAAGTGGCAATGTTTCGGTCACGTGTGTGTTTGCCTGAAGAAGGTCTTTGACCGAAACATTGCCACTTTTATTTCTTTTTAATAAAGGGAGAACAACAGTGTTCAGATATCTTTTATATTATTTGATGTACCTTTGATCTTGCACCTGGCCAAGACATTTTTGGATCTGCGTGCTCTGACCCTTCATTACGAGAGCAATTAATATTTTGTCACAGATTATTTAGTTTTGTTCAGAATCGTGATCTCTATTTGAGACAAAATAAATCATTATTCTCAATTTATCCAGAATCGTGCAGCTCTACTCTCAGTGTTGTTACAGTAAATATTCTATATTTGATAATCAATCAAACTGAACTGAGATCTGCTGTAAATATCATGTGGATTAAAGTTGTTCTTCTTTTGTTTACGTCTCATTCTGGTGTAGTAGCTCATCTGGTTATTCACACATAATGCTGAAATCTGTAAATATTCCCTCATGCATCATTTCCAGTGTATGTGTAACAGCACAGATCTTCTCCAGACTCACTGTTTTGGACAATGTTCTGCATCTTCTTCCAGACTCTGAAGGGCAGGTTGCCCAAGTATCGTGGCACATGAATCAAAGCTCCAGAAGGCATCTGTGGATCCGGCTCTGAGATCTGGACTCTGGAAGAACATTCAGGATCAGAACCGCAGTGGATTTGGATCAGAAACAGAGAGACCAGAGACATCAGAAGATCACTCACCTTTCCATCGTGACTGGAAACTCCTGCAGAACAAACACACCATTTATCATCAAGAACTCAATCAATCATCAATCAAATCAATCAATCAATCAATCAATCAATCAATCAATCAATCAATCAATCAATCAATCAATCAATCAATCAATCAATCAATCAATCATCAATCAATCAATCAATCAATGGATGATCTGAAATCAGACCTTTAGAAAGCAGACGTCATTGGCTTTCATCATCTCCTCCGTGTCTTTGATTGTGTGTGAAAGAGCTGAGATGAGTCTGTTCATCTCCTCCAGCTTCTCCTTCATCATCTGCTTCTTCTGCTCCTCTTCATCTCTCAGTGCAGTGATTGTAGCTTCTTCTTCATCTCTGAGAAACTGATGAAGCTTCTCAAACTGCTGTTTAATCTGACGCTCTGTGTGCTTAGCTTGAGACTGAAATCAAATCACATTCACTTCAATCATCTCAATCAACACATCACATCATTCAGATCCAAGAGAAACTCAGACACCTGACATATAACAGACCCAGAAGCAGATCGCTGTTTGGCATTTACAACAATAATAAACTGGAATCCATTACATTAAATATAACAATTCATAATTGTGTATAGTGATCGTAAACCTGTTCTGAAAATGACTCTTGATTGTGTTTCCTCACCTTGATGTGTTGAACTGTTTTCTCAAACTCTCCTTTCATGTTTTCTCTCTTTCTAAGTTTCTCCTGTGAGGACTTCAGTGCTGTATTGAGCTCCTCCTAGAATTTAATACAAATAAAAGTATATAAAACACTAGATTCACCTGTGAAAATACAAAATACACTTAAATCAAACTTTTCAACAGCATGAAGTCTTACCCAGTAACTACAGTTTAGTATGACACAATCTTGTGTTTAAAAAATAAATAAAAATAAAATACAACAGAAAACCCAGAAGGAAACCAGTATGGGGGGGGGGGGGGGGTGTTGGCAAATACTTTTTCCACAGTAAAGTAAAAAACAATAAAGTTGAGCAAAATGACAGGGAGATATACCTACCTTATATGATGAAACCACTTCAGTTATTGGTCTGAATTTGTGATTGTCGTGTTGTTTTGAAGTAAAGCACACTAAACACACCGGCTGTTTGTCCTCCAGACAGAAGAGTTTGAGTTTCTCTCGGTGTAAACTGCAGATCTCCTCAGATTCTGATGAACGGCTCTCGTTTCTCTCCTTCAGGAACGACTCACACAAGTTTTGTAATGCAAGATTTACTGGAGGTTCTTCTTTTGAGGATCTTCTCCTGCAGACGGGACACTCCTGAGTTGTCTTGGTTCTCCAGAACTGTTGAAGACACTCTTTACAGACACTGTGACTACACGATAAAATAACAGGAGTCTTGAAGATGTCACAGCACACGGGACAATTATAGTCATATTCAGCCGATGAAGCCATTTTCACTGTTTGAGCTCCAGCAACCTAAACTTTACTTTCACTTTCTGATCGACGGTTTAAATAAAATTAATAACCACGAGAATCACAAAGATCTGCTGACTGTTCAGAAACAAACTACTTATTTCTCTCTTCGTTGTTCGTCCACTGATGGCTGATTCTTGTTTGCTTTTGTCAAAGAGAAGAAAATCAGTTTGACAAGACGGAGAAATGACAAGTCAGTCTCTTCCTGGTAAGTGTTGTAAGAGGGTGGAGTTTCTGATCACATTTAGTTCTGTTTAACCCTTTAACATTCACGACTAACAGGAGCCAATGCATTGTTTATTATTATTATTTAAATTCTTATTACTGGACACATTACAATGATAAAATGCTGGGTTTTTCTCTCTGTGTGTGTGTGACAATACCTGTAATATTCTTAGTAGGTCTTAGAAACCTTCCATAATTATCAGGGTCCACATTAAATTAAATTTATTCAAAAGTGGTGTTTAGAAATAAGGTATATTTTGTCCATTTTCAGTCATTTAACTTGCATAATTGTTGATAAATGCATCTATTTTCAGTTAATTCAGCATTAAAAACACTTTACACTGCTTTGGATGCGACTATCTCAGGGAGTCCTGTACATTGTTCGGTTCTGGTTTCAGTAACTCTGCAGCAGGGCAACTGTGTGACTGTGAGACGGCCTGGTCACGGGTCAAAACACCGCTCTTCCGTTCCGATCAGAACATCAAACAGGTTCTTCCCACTCAGCGATGCACTCACTGAGAAACCTGATAAAAGTGATCTAGTTATTGGCGATTCTATTGTATGGAACGTGAAAATAGAGACACCAGCCACCATAGTCCAATGTTAACCGGGAGCCAGAGCCCCTGACATCTTGGCAAATTTAAAAGTGCTGGCTAAGACTTAACATAAATTCAGTAAGATTGTTATTCACATCGGCGCTAATAATGTTCGACCAATCGGCGATCACTAAATATAATGTTAAAGAGGTGTGTGAACTTGCAAGTGCGATGTCAGACACTGTAATATGCTCTGGCCCGCTCCCTGTTTACCGGGGTGATGAGATTCATAGCAGACTGTTGTCACTCAATGGCTGGATGTCTAAGTGGTGCCCGCAGAATAACATAGGTTTTATAGACAATTGGACGAGTTTTTGGTGCAGACCTGACCTATTGATAAGAGATGGTCTTCATCCCTCCTGGGGTGGTGCCGCTCTTCTCTCTAGAAATATGGCACATTATCTTAGAGTTCATACTTGACTAACTGTGGCCCAGGTCAGTCTGTTAGCCGCCTCACGTCACAGAAGTCAGTTAATTATCTGCACATAGAGACCCTTTCACCTAGATATCACACTATAGAGACTGTGTCTGTTCCCTGAAATAGAAAATACAAAAAACATCCAAACAAAAGAAAGAGTAACAATTTAATTGATGTTCAACAAATAAAAAACAGATATAATACAGATAAACAAATGATAAAACTTGGCTTAATATTAGATCCCTTTCTTCAAAAGCACTTTTTGTAAATGATGATCACCGAACATAAACTAGATGTGCTCTGTTTGACAGAAACCTGGCTAAGACCAGATGATTACATTACTTTAAACGATTTTACCACCCAAGACTACTGTTACTATCCAAAAGGTAAAGGGGGAGGTGTTGCTACAATTTATAGCAATATTTTCAGTAATTCTCAGAAGTGAAACCCGACAGTAATGGTGCTTCATATAACGTTATCCAAAGAAACAAGTGTTAATGATAAATCCCCTGTGATGTTTGTACTGGCTACTGTATACAGGCCACCAGGGCACCATACAGGCTTTATTAAAGAATTTGCTGATTTTCTATCTGAGTTAGTGCTGGTTGCAGATAAAGTCCTAATTGTTGCTGATTTTATATCCATGTTAATAATGAAAAATATTATTCGGGATCAGTTTTTATAGACATTCTAAACTCTATTGGTCTTAAACAACACGTGTCAGGACCTACTCATTGTCAAAATCATACTCTAGATTTAATACATGTCAGTGGCGTTTACATTTTGCAACAGAGCGGTGATATCTCAGATCATTATCTAGTTTTGTGTATATTCTATATAGCTAAAGCTGTAAAGCCAACTCCTTGTTACAAATATGGTAGAACCATCACTTCTATCACAAATCTTCATGACTTATCTCAGTTCCTCAGCATATCCAATAGCTCAGAACAACTTGATGATGTAACAGAAACTATGGACTCTCTCTTTTCTAGCACTTTAGATACGGTTACTCCTTTGCGCTTAAGGAAGATTAAGGAAAAGAGTCCAACACCATGGTATAATGACCACACTCGGGCCATAAAGAGAGCAGCCTGGAAAATGGAGCGCAGCTGGATAAAAAAACTAAATTAGAGGTATTTCGTATTGCTTGGCAGGAAAATACTCTCTCCTACAAAAAACTTAAAAACGGCTAGATCTACTTACTTCATGTCTCTTTTAGAAGACAACAAACACAACCCCAAGTATTTATTCAATACAGTGGCTAAATTAACAAAAGAGTATAACATCAGCAGGTGCAGACACTACCCAGCAGCACAGCAGTAATGACATTATGAACATTACTTACAAGAACAAAACTATTAGAGATAAAATTGTAGCCATGCAGCTGTTAGCCACAGTATCACATCAGATAGTACACTATATATACCCTGAGGAACAATTCTCCTCATTCTCTTCTATTGGAAATGAAGAATTGTATAAACTTGTTAATTAATCTAAACCATGTTAGATCCTGTTCCATCTAAGCTCCTAAAAGAGGTGCTTCCAGAAGTAATAGATCCTCTTCTGAATATTATTAACTCATCATTATCATAAGGATATGTCCCAAAAACCTTCAAACTGTCTGTTATTAAGCCTCTCATTAAAAAAACACAACTTGACCCCAAATAATTAATTAATTACAGACCAATCTCGAAACTCCATTTACTGTCAAAGATATTATAAAAAGTAATATCGTCACAACTATGTTCCTTCTTAGAGAACAATTATATATGTGAGGATTTCCAGTCAGGTTTTAGACCATATCATAGTACTGAGATTGATCTCATTAGAGTTCTATGAATTAAAAGCACATTTCAAACTTGTTCATTATTCATCATAGTCTATATGCCTTTTATTTCTATTATTAAATCTCTTAAATTAAAAATACAGGCCTGTATATAATCCATAGTGTACTTTAGATGGATCAACTAAATTATTAAAGTGCATTTCCGAATATTTATTTTAGTATTTGACATTACTGAAACCCTTTTAGATAAATAAATAAATAAATCCTCCACCTGAGAAACATTTGAATGCTGAGCAAATCTTTTTTTAATAATTTTTACTTTCATATTGTAATGAAGCCCTTTACATTTACATTTAGTCACTTAGCAGAAGCTTTTATCCAAAGCAACTTACAAATGAAGACAATAGAAGCAATCATAAGCAACAAAACAGCAATGCTATGCAAGTGTAATAGCACATTTCAGTTAGCTTAACGCAGTACACACAGCAAGGTCCTTTTTTATTATATAATAAAAAAATATAATTTAGAAAACAGGTAGAATACAAAAAGATTAGAAAAGCTAGAGTTAGAGGCCTTTTTTGCTTTAGTTAATTGTACAATAATTAAAACAAGAAAACAGATAGAATACAAAAAGATTAGAAAAGCTAGTGTTTTTTTAAAGAATAGAATTAGAATAGAGATTACTAGAGTTAGAGGGTCAAATAAAGATGGAAGAGATTCTTGAAGATGGCTAAGGACTGAGTTTGGATTGAGTTGTGCAGGTCACCAGATGGGAACAGTTCATGTAAAAGTCTGTGAAATTGATTTTGTGTCTCTTTGGGATGAACAATAAAGCGTTGTTCTCTTGCAGAACGCAAGCTTCTCGAGGCACATACGTCTGAAGCACTGAATTTAGGTAAAGGGTGCAGAACCAGGGGTGGCCTTGAATTTTATGTGAGCAGCTATAGGTAGCCAGTGTGACATGAGTTATTTTTGGCTCATTTATAATGAATCTTGCTGCCGCGTTCTGGATTAACTGTAAACGTTTGATTGAACCTTTAAATTCTAGATCAGTTGCACAATTTCAGTAAAAGTCAGTAAAACTACACTGAAGTTTCCACTGCTGACAGGAGCTGAGCCTGATTTAAACAAGAGATTCAATTACATTAATTGATTCATTTATTAGACAAACAGAAATTAACAAAATTCAGGATTTCATACTACATTCAGACCAATACATATCCATGACTTACAAACTAGATATCATACCCAAACATTTAACCTTCCATTACTAAAATAATATAATCACAGTTTGTAATGGAAAAAATATTAAAAAAATCATTGTTTTGTTCTGAAACTGAGACAAACTTTTAAAGAGTTTTAGTGAGTCACAGAGACGTTGTTCTGAAAATCAGATTTGTAAGCATCTTTAATCAAGTATTTTAATAGTATTTATATTTAATTCAACTCTACACCGATGTCAAGGAGCCCGACATATATTCAATATTCCACGTGGATTACATCATTTACATCAATGAAAGAATGATGATATAACATATATCACTGAAATAAACAATTATTAATTTAGTCTCATTTTGAACAAATATTGAAATTGTGATATGGATTAAATATTGGTAACATGAGTGTAAAAGATGAAAGCAGCTCGATCCAGATCTACAGATGTAATGTTTACTGACTATTGAGCGGTAAGATCTTCAGAGAGTAATTATTATAACTACAGAAGAAAGGAAAGAGTGTGTCAGTGAAGGTGGATGTGAATGTGTGTAGATGTGTGTTAGTTACAGGATCAGAGAATGACACTGTTCCTCTGTCATAGTCCAGATTAACTCTCACACGCTCAAGCTTCTGTTTAACACTAAAACCAGCCAGTTCAGGCAATCCGTACTTTACACTCCAGATCTCAGTTTTAAGGAAAACCCATCCCTTCCTTTGGTTTGATGCTGTAGTTACTCCAAGAACCCAGACTGGACTCTCTTTAACCTCCACATCCCAGCAGTCTGTTCCTGAGTTAAAACCCTCTGAACCCAGAACACATGGATAGAAGTCGAATCTCTCTGGATTATCAGGAATCAGTGGATTGTTCTCGCTGAATCTCACACTGGTCAGATCATCAGACACGACGAGACGTGGATGAGCAGTGTTTGGATCCAGAATCACAGGAGCTGATGAGACACAATCAACATATTATTCTGATGTTCATATAATGATCAAGAGTGAACCGTACACAGATTATTATGAATTATGACTCGTTCTATTGATCAAACACATCAGACATTTTCCTCTGATCACTACTAATAATAATACATGATAAACGTTTATAGTTCGGATATAAATACTGATGTCTACGGTTGCGTAGATCTTCTGAAAGTAACTGGTGCTTCGAATAACGTTGATTACAGTGTTTCTCCAGTAGATGGAGACAAGTGACTGTTATAAAATTTATTTGTCATTGAATCCTTCATTCAAACCCCTTTTCAAATTTTTATAGTAAAAATTGGTTTATTATATATATATTAATGCTGTCAAATAATTAATCGCATCCAAAATAAAAATACATGTTTACATAATACATGTGTGTGTGTGTTGTGTATATTTATTATGCATATATAAATACACACATATGCATGTATATATTTTGAAAATATTTACAAGTATATATTTATATAATTTATATATTATTTAAATATATTTAATATATAAACGTAACATGTTTTTTATTAAATATATACATGCATGTGTGTAGATATTAAAATGTTTAATAATTATTTCAAATTAAATAAACACTGTTGATGTAACAAAGGGTCTGAGGCATGGGGATCCATTTGCAGCTTTTATTAGAGACAACGTTAAACAGGCAAAGATCGGGTACCAGCGACAGGGGTAATAAAGACAGGTTCTAACTCATGAACGTTTACCAGGCTTAGGTCGGGGCAGGCAGCAGACAGGAGAAGTTGTAGACAGTCCAGATATCAGATCACAAGGGCAGGCGGCAGAGAATCACAGGGTCAGATAAACAGTCCTAGGTCGTACACAGAAGATCAGTAATAGCAGGAAGAACGCTCAGAAATGTTAGCCGGGGCAGAAACAAGACTTCGCAATGGGTGTCTGATGAGTGGCAGCTTAAATAGGTCACAGAGATGGGAAACACCTGTGCATCAATCAGTCTCAGGTACAGGGCATTGTGGGAGATGTAGTTCAGGAGTTAATACTCCGGTGACGGTGCCCTCCGGTGGTGTTCGGGAAGGGCCACAGAGACCGAGTTCTTGACAGAGCCCCCCCCCTGCGAGCGGCTCCTGAAGCGAGGGGCGAGTCTACGCCGAGGCCTTCCACGGGGTCGAGGAGCGGGTCTGTTGGGGTGATTGCGATGGCAGTCATTGGCCTAATGGATAGAGCGTTGGACTTGAAACCCGAGGTAACCCAAGGTTGTGGGTTTGAATCCCGGCTCCGACAAGAAGTCCACGACTGCTCCCCGGGCGCTGCACAGTCGGCTGCCCACTGCTCCAAGTGTGTACACTTGGATGGGTTAAATGCAGAGAACACATTTCACACCTCATTATACTCTGTATAATTGTGTATGTGACAAATAAAGCTCATCCGAGCTTAATTTGTATTGTAAATCATCCGTGAGCGTAGGGTCCAGGATGTCCGAAGCATTGATCCAGGACCTCTCCTCAGGTCCGTACCCCTCCCAGTCTATGAGGTATTGTAACACCCTGCCTCGGCGTCGAGAATCCAAGATCTCCCTGACTCAGTACGCCTCCTCGCCATCCACCACGATGGGAGGGGTGCTCTCCTCAGCGGTCTCCTCCTGGTCCCCCTCCCCTCTCGGGCCACCGGCGGGTTTGAGCAAAGAAATATGGAAAGTGGGTGAGATACGGTAATTGGCAGGAAGTGCTAAACGATATGAAACTGGTGTGATTTGACAAATTATTTTGAATGGACCCACGTACCTGGGACTGAGCTTCTTGCATGGGAGACGAAGACGAAGATTTCTGGTGGACAACCACACCCACTGGCCCGGAGCGTAGGGAGGACCTAGTCTCCAATGGCGGTTGGCCTGTTCTCTGACCCGGCGTACAGCATGTTGGAGATGAACGTGAGCGGTATTCCAGGTTTCTTCACTGCGGTGTAGCCAGTCATTGACAGCGGGTAGATCTGAGGGTTCACCTGACCAGGGAAATAGCGGAGGTTGGAAACCAAGGACACACTGGAATGGTGTGAGACCAGTGGACGGCTTGCGTAAAGAGTTTTGCGCATATTCAGCCCAAAGCAGATAACGACTCCAGTCGTTTTGGTTGTTGTGGCAGTAAGATCTTAGGAATCGTATTAGTTCCTGATTAAGCCGTTCCACTTGACCATTAGATTCAGGGTGATCTGAGGTGAGACTGACGTTTATGTTGAGCTGCTGACAGAACGCAGACCAGACTCTGGAGGTGAATTGTGGTCCACGGTCTGAGACTATGTCTTCGGGTAGTCCATAAAACCTGAAAACCTGCTCCATCAATGCCTCTGCTGTTTCAAAGGCTGTGGGGAGCTTAGTGAGAGGAATGAGGCGGCAAGCTTTAGAGAAGCGGTCGATGACAGTAAGTATGGTGGTATGATTTCTTGAAAGGGGAAGATCAGTTACAAAGTCAATGGCGATGTAAGACCAGGGGCGTTGTGGTATGGGTAGAGGTTGAAGTAGTCCAGCTGGGCATTGACGAGGTGATTTTGTAATACTGCAGGTGGCACAGTGCTGGATAAACGTGGTAGCGTCCCTTTGTAATGATGGCCACCAGAACCGGTTGGTAACAAGATGAACTGTGGCTGTGATGCCCGGATGGCCAGAACTGGGAAAATCGTGAATCATGCGTAGGATGCGTTGACGAAAATCTGCAGGAACATAGGTTAAGTTTGGTGGGCAGTCAGGTGGTGTGGGGTCATTGGCTTGTGCCTCAGTAATCTCGGTTATGATGTCCCATTGTACAGGAGCGAGGATAAGAGATGTGGGAATGACCGGTTCCGTGGGGACCTCTGGGGACGTTGAGAAGTCGAATTGCCTTGAGAGGGCATCAGCTTTTCCATTCTTTGATCCGGGGCGGTATGTGACATGAAAGTCGAATCGGGAAAAGAACAGTGACCATCGTGCTCGGCGGGGGTTGAGACGTTTGGCTGACCTGATGTATTCCAGGTTTCTGTGATCTGTGAGTACGACGAAAGGTAGTTTGGCCCCCTCTAGCCAATGTCTCCACTCCTCTAAGGCTGCTTTCATGGCTAGCAGTTCTCGATCCCCAACATCATAGTTTCTTTCGGCAGCATTGAGTTTTCTTGAGTAGTAGGCACATGGATAGAACTTGGCAGAGTTACCCTGACGTTGAGACAAGATGGCTCCAATACCCGTGTTAGAGGCATCCACTTCGACTGAGAATTTGAGCTCGGGATCGGGGTGACGAAGAATCGGAGCGGAGGTGAAACGTTCCTTAAGTTGCTGAAAAGCCTCTGATGCAGCTGTGGACCAGACGAAATAGCGCTTGCCCCCCTTAAGCAAGGATGTCAATGGTGCGGCTATGGTGCTGAAATTGCGGATGAAGCGTCTGTAGAAGTTGGCAAACCCCAGAAAACGTTGTAGATCCTTAGTGGTTTTAGGTGTGGGCCAGTTCAAGACTGAGTTGATCTTTTTCTCATCCATTGCCACTCCGTCAGCACTGATGATGTATCCCAGAAACGACGTTAGAGTCTGATGAAACTCACACTTCTCCATTTTGGCATACAACTGATGGTCAATGAGGCGTTTTAGTACTGCTCTTACATGTTGCACATGGGAGTCAAGTGTGTCCGAGTAGACTAATATATCGTCCATGTACACAATCGCCCACTGACCCAACATGTCCCGGAACACATCATTGATGAAAGCCTGGAAAACTGATGGACTGTTGACTAGCCCGAACGGCATAACAAGATATTCATAGTGCCCATTGGTGGTAGAAAAGGCTGTTTTCCACTCATCCCCCTCTCTGATGCGGATAAGATTATATGCATTGCGGAGGTCAAGGTTGGTAAAGTACTTGGCAGAACGGAGCATTTCCAGGGCGGCTGGAACTAGTGGCAGAGGGTAGCGGAACTTGACTGTAATCTCATTGAGATGGCGGTAATCGATGCAGGGGCGAAGTCTTCTGTAACAAAGGGTCTGAGGCATGGGGATCCATTTGCAGCTTTTATTAGAGACTACGTTAAACAGGCAAAGATCGGGTACCAGCGACAGGGGTAATAAAGACAGGTTCTAACTCATGAACGTTTACCAGGCTTAGGTCGGGGCAGGCAGCAGACAGGAGAAGTAGTAGACAGTCCAGATATCAGATCACAAGGGCAGGCGGCAGAGAATCACAGGGTCAGATAAACAGTCCTAGGTCGTACACAGAAGATCAGTAATAACAGGAAGAACGCTCAGAAATGTTAGCCGGGGCAGAAACAAGACTTCACAATGGGTGTCTGATGAGTGGCAGCTTAAATAGGTCACAGAGATGAGAAACACCTGTGCAGCAATCAGTCTCAGGTACAGGGCATTGTGGGAGATGTAGTTCAGGAGTTAATACTCCGGTGACGGTGCCCTCCGGTGGGTGTTCGGGAAGGGCCACAGAGACCGAGTTCGTGACAGTTGAATTGATTGCATAAATTAATATTGTATAATAGTAGAAAAAATATCTTCACACTGTTGTTCTCCCTTTATTAAAAAACAGTTAAAAGTGGCAGTGTTTCGGTCACGTGTGTGTTTGCCTGAAGAAGGTCTTTGACCGAAACATTGCCACTTTTAACTGTTTTTTAATAAAGGGAGAACAACAGTGTGAAGATATCTTTTATATTATTTGATGTACATTTTGATCTTGCACCTGTCCAAGACATTTTTGGATGTGCGTGCTCTGACCTTTCTTTTACGTGCAATTAATATTTTGTCACAAATTATTTTGTTTTGTTCAGAATCGTGATCTCTATTTAAGAAAAAAAAATCATGATTCTTAGTGTATCCAGAATCGTGCAGCTCTACTCTCAGTGTTATTACAGTAAATATTTTATATTTGATAATCAATCAAACTGAACTGTGATCTGCTGTGAATATCATGTGGATTAAAGTTGTTCTTCTCTTGTTTACGGCTCATTCTGGTGTAGTAGCTCATCTGGTTATTCACACATAATGCTGAAATCTGTAAATATTCCCTCATGCATCATTTCCAGTGTATGTGTAACAGCACAGATCTTCTCCAGACTCACTGTTTTGGACAATGTCCTGCATCTTCTTCCAGACTCTGAAGGGCAGGTTGCCCAAGTATCGTGGCACATGAATCAAAGCTCCAGAAGGCATCTGTGGATCCGGCTCTGAGATCTGGACTCTGGAAGAACATTCAGGATCAGAACCGCAGTGGCTTTGGATCAGAAACAGAGAGACCAGAGACATCAGAAGATCACTCACCTTTTCATCGTGACTGGAAACTCCTGCAGAAAAAACACACCATTTATCATCAATAACTCAATCAATCATCAATCAATAAATCAATCAATCAATCAATCAATAAATCATCAATCAATCAATCAATGGATGATCTGAATCAGACCTTTAGAAAGCAGACGTCATTGGCTTTCATCAACTCCTCCGTGTCTTTGATTGTGTGTGAAAGAGTTGAGATGAGTCTGTTCATCTCCTCCATCTTCTCCTTCATCATCTGCTTCTTCTGCTCCTCTTCATCTCTCAGTGCAGTGATTGTAGCTTCTTCTTCATCTCTGAGAAACTGATGAAGGTTCTCAAACTGCTGTTTAATCTGACGCTCTGTGTGCTCAGCTTGAGACTGAAATCAAATCAGATTCACTTCAATCATCTCAATCAACACACATCAACATATTTACATTTATGCATTTAGCAGACACTTTTATCCAAAGCAACTTACAGTGCATTCAGGCTATACATTTATTGTCAGTATGTATACACATATCAACACATCACATCATTCAGATCCAAGAGAAACTCATACACCTGACATATAACAGACCCAGAAGCAGATCGCTGTTTGGCATTTACAACAATAAACAAACTGTAATCCGTTATATTAAATATACAGTGCTCAGCGTAAATGAGTACACCCCCTATGAAAAGTACAATTTTAAACAATATCTCAATGAACACAAAAACCATTTCCAAAATGTTGACAAGACTAAGTTTTTTATGACATCTGTTTAACCTATAACATGAAAGTAAGGTTAATAATATAACAGATTGCACATTTTTCAGTTTTACTCAAATTAGGGTGATGCAAAAATGAGTACACCCCACAACAAAACTACTAAATCTAGTACTTTGTATGGCCTCCATGATTTTTAATGACAGCACCAAGTCTTCTAGGCATGGAATGAACAAGTTGGCGACATTTTGCCAGATCTATCTTTTTCCATTCTTCAAGAATGACCTCTTTTAGAGATTGGATGCTGGATGGAGAGTGATGATCAACTTGTCTCTTCAGAATTCCCCATAGGTGTTCGATTAGGTTCAGATCAGGAGACATACTTGGCCACTGAATCACTTTCACCCTGTTCTTCTTCAGAAATCCAACAGTGGCCTTAGATGTGTGTTTAGGATCATTGTCCTAAACTTGTTGGAAAAGTGCACGACGACCAAGGGCACGGAGTGATGGTAGCATCTTCTCTTTCAGTAAAGAGCAGTACATTTGTGAATTCATGATGCCATCAATGAAATGCAGCTCCCCGACACCAGCAGCACTCATGCAGCCCCACATAAGGACACTGCCACCACCATGTTTCACTGTAGGCACCATGTATTTTTCTTTGTATTCCTCACCTTTGCGACGCCATACAGTTTTGAAGCCATCAGTTCCAAAAACATTTATCTTGGTCTCATCTCTCCAGAGTATAGAGTCCCAGTAGTCTTCATCTTTGTCAGCATGGGCCCTGGCAAACTCTAGGCAGGCTTTTTTGTGCCTGGGCTTTAGGAGAGGCTTCTTTCGTGGACGGCACCCATGCATGCCATTCCTTTGCAGTGTACGCCGTATAGTGTCACGGGAAATAGTCACCCCACTTTCTACTTCTTTAAATAACTGCAATGAACTTGCATGATGATTTTCTTCAACCCTTCTCATCAGAAGACGCTCCTGACGAGGTGTTAACTTCCGTGGACGACCTGGACGTCTCTGTGAGATGGTTGCAGTTCCATCTTTTTTAAATGCTTGTACCACTTTTGCTACAGTATTCTGACTGATAAGTAAAGCTTTGCTGACCTTCTTGTAGCCTTCACCTTTCTTGTGTAAAGAAATTATTTTCTTTCTCAGGTCTTGTGACATTTCTCTTCCATGTGGTGCCATTTCTGACAGCATGAAATGGGAAGGGGTTTTCTTTAAGTAACACACTTTTATAGTCAACTGTCTGCTGAACACCTGTGTAATGAATAATTAGACTCACCTGTGGTTGAATTCTTGTTAAATTAGACATTTGTAGTCTAAAATGTAGCTTTGCTCCAGAGACTTTCAGTGGGGTGTACTAATTTTTCATCACCCTAATTTAAGTAAAACTGAAAATGTTGTTCTCTAAAAGTTATATTATTAACCTTACTTTCATGTTATAAGTTAAACAGATGTTATATAAACTTAGTCTTGTCAACATTTTGAAAATGGTTTTTGTGTTCATTGAGATATTGTTTAAAATGTTACTTTTCAAAGGGGATGTACTCATTTACGCCGAGCACTGTAATAAATCATATTTGTGTATAGTGATCGTACACATGTACTGAAAAAGACTCTTCATTGTGTTTCCTCACCTTGATGTGTTGAACTGTTTTCTCAAACTTTTCTTTCATGTTTTCTCTCTGTTCAAGTTTCTCCTGTAAGGAATTCAGTGCTGTATTGAGCTCTTCCTAGAATTGAACAAAAAAATAAGCCAGATTACAGTGAAGAGAAGAGAATACAGTGATCATACAGTGCACTGTAAATAAGTATTTCTTCTGTTGTGTTTATATCTCACACTAAATTGATTCAGAAATTAAATCCTATTATGAAAAAAGGCAACCTGATAAATACAAAATACACTTAAATACAATTCTTTCAACAGCAAAGTTGGTTAAAGGTCTTACCCAGTAACACACTATTATGCAAAGGTGACATAAATAACAGTCATGTGAGGAAAAAGGTGATTGAAATACATCAGTGGTCTGGTCTCATGTTTATACGTAGGTATTAATACGTAACATTTACAAGCACAAAATGTACATTTTTTTATGTTTTTATGGATTCTAGCCCTCCCATCACAATGAGCCTACAGTTCATGCCAACAGCCCGTAATATAAATGCACATACTATTCAAGAATTCACATGTTAAACTTATTTAGCTAGTTTGATAGAGAAGGATCACTCAAATCACTCATGACAGTTCTCAAGGAATTTGTTTGTTCCTAGTATACTGAATATTTTCAGCTGAAAGCATGATTTAAACAAGTCCTACACTTATTCACACGCAATCGCTCTCTCAATAATGCATTCAAACAAATGCAATTCTACAGTGCTACTTCATTTGTATCCGATTTCGAATTAGCAGAAATCTGTAAGAAATCAATCTTGATAAAAGTAGGTAAAATAACTGACGAAAACATCTCAGGTTACATATGTAACCATGGTTCCCCGAATGGGGAATGAGACACTGCGTCCCCTAGGGGTCGCTATGGGGAACGCCCTCAGCGTGACTCGTGTCTGAAGATACACATGTAAAAACACCACCTGTTGGCCGGCGACAGCCCATGACGTCACTACCGGTGTGACCACAATATAAGGGCCGCCGGGAGAATACATCATCCGCTTCTTCGTCTGAAGCTTGCGTCCGAAGCATGGCCCAAAGCCTAGGGGACGCAGTGTCTCATTCCCCATTTGGGGAACCATGGTTACATAAGTAACCTGAGATGTTCTCCTCCATGGGAACTTCAAACTGCGTCCCTAGGGGTCGCTACGGGGACCGTTATACCCACTTCACCATGCTGAGGGGAGTGCAAGCCAATTTCGCGCAAAAGGCGAGCACTAAGCCAACTCTACCCGGCTAAGGGAGTTGCCCCTGGGACGGTTGATGGCTGTCAGTGATATTATCCCCTTCGGCCAAAGGCCCGAGCTGCATACCCTAGTACTTACCTGCTAGGTGCCGGGATTACTGTACCCAGGGTAGAGTCTTGGAATCAGAGAAAGATTCCTTTAAGGGGATATGGCCAAGCACCTGGTCACTAGGTCCTGGCCGATCACTCAGGGGCTACCACTTGTTCTGCACAAGCTTACTGAGGGAACTGTCTCAACAGACCTCTTGGTAGCGTACACCCCATTTTTTTTTTTTTTTTTTTTGGACCCAAAATATTGGGGCAGAAGGAGTGGGGCCCAAGGCACAAACCGGGGCTTAACCAGCTCAAAAAATGTCCCGAAGCTGCGCGCGTAGCCCTACCCTTACGGGATTTTAGAAAGAACGCAGAACTTTCGATGTGCGGACTTACCACTGAGTGGATTTTAGAAAGTGCCCAAAGGCTCGCGTGTGCACTTACCATAACATGGATTTTAGAAGAACGTTCTATGCCCTGGAGTGGAGAACTACTAATTCCTCGGCGTGAGAGGGAACTCAGACACTCAGAAGGGAGCGGCAAGCTCATAGATGACCCTCTATGGTGAGGGGAGCAATGCTGGCTCGACCAACAAGGCAAGCGACCTATCACAGAGCTCTGGGGGGCGGAGAAACTCGGACACTCAGAAGAGAGCGGCATGCTCATAGGTGACCCTCTGGTTGAGGGGAGCAGTGCTAGCTCTACCGACGGTGAGCTCTGGAGAGCGGATAACTCATTCCTCAGAATGAGAGGAACTCAGCTACCAATGAGGAGCTCTAGAGCGGAGAACTCACTCCTCAGAGTGAGAGGGAACTCAGACGCCCCAAAGTGAGCGGCATGCTCATAGGTGACCCTCTATGGTGAGGGGAGCGATGCTAGCTCTACCGACAGCGAGCTCTGGGGAGCGGAGAACTCATCCTTCAGAATGAGAGGGAACTCAGATGCCCCAAAGTGAGCGGCATGCTCATATATGACCCTCTAGGGTGAGGGGAGCGATGCTAGCTCGACCATACCAGGAGAGCGACCTAACACAGAGCTCTGGGGAGCAGAGAACTCATCCCTCAGAAGGAGAGGAACTCAGACGCTCAGCAGGGAGCGGCATGCTCATAGATGACCCTCTATAGTGAGGGGAGCAATGCTAGCTCGACCAGCAAGGCGAGCGACCCATCACAGAGCTCTGAGGAGCGGATAACTCATTCCTCAGAATGAGAGGGAACTCAGATGCTCAGAAGGGAGCGGCATGCTCATAGGTGACACTCTAGTGAGGGGAGCAATGCTAGCTCTACCTATAACGAGCTCTGGAGAGAGGAGAACTCATTCCTCAGAATGAGAAGGAACTCAGACGCTCAGGAGGGAGCGGCAAGCTCATAGGTGAACCTCTAGGTGAGGGGAGCAATGCTAGCTCTACCGACAGCGAGCTCTGGAGAGCGGAGAACTCATTCCTCAGAATGAGAGGGAACTCAGATGCTCAGAAGGGAGCGGCATGCTCAAAGGTGACCCTCTAGGTGAGGGGAGCAATGCTGGCTCTACCAACAACGAGCTCTGGAGAGCGGGGAACTCATTCCTCAGATTGATAGGGAACTCCAACGCTCAGAAGGGAGCGGCATGCTCAAAGGTGACCCTCTAGGTGAGGGGAGCAATGCAGGCTCTACCAACAACGAGCTCTGGAGAGTGGGGAACTCATTCCTCAGAATGAGAGGGAACTCCGATGCTCAGAAGGGAGCAGCATGCTCATGGGTGACCCTCTAGGTGAGGGGAGCAATGTTGGCTCTACCAACAACGAGCTCTGGGGAGCGGAAAACTCATTCCTCAGAATGAGGGGACATTCAGATGCTCCGAAGGGAGCGGCATACTCATACGTAACCCTCTTAAGGTAAGGGGAGTAATGCTGGCTCTACCGACAGCGAGCTCTGGAGAGCGGAGAACTCATTCCTCAGAATGAGATGGAACTCAGACACTCAGAAGGGAGCGGCATGCTCATAGGTCAAGTCAAGTCAAGTCACCTTTATTTATATAGCGCCTTTAACAATACAAATTGTAACAAAGCACTGCACAATATCAAAATAGGCAAATTTTGTCAATAATGTAAAATGACAGGATTTAACACTCAATTATCTGCTGAATGCATTTCATTATTGAATTTAGTAATGGCATTGTCCAGCTTAGTTCAGTTTAAATAATATCTGTGCAATCAAGGTGACCCTCTAGGTGAGGGGAGCAATGCTAGCTCTACCAACAGCGAGCTCTAGGGAGCGGAGGACACATCCTTCAGCGCTCAGAAGGGAGCGGCATGCTCATAGGTGACCCTCTAGGTGAGGGGAGCACTGCTAGCTCTACCGACAACGAGCTCTGGAGAGCGGAGAACTCATTCCTCAGCATGAGAGGGAACTCACCTTTTTTTTTTTTTTTTTTTTTTGGCTTAGCAGGAAATTTCCACCTAACCTCGGTCAGGTGGAGTTTATGGTGGTTACAGGGGAATTAGAGAGGAATGAGAGGGCTTGCCTCTCTCTGACCCGCCTCTCTCTCACCCTAGCCGCAGGAGGGGGAGGGGCATGAGTCGTGGGACTAGCCTTCTGAGCCCATCTCTGACCCTCAGACCGAGATGGGCTAGGACCCCTGGTTGTTCGGGCTCAGACCTGGACTTTATAGAATCTTATCCAAGTCTTTCAGCAGATCAGTCTGGTACGCCTTAGTGTCTTGCAACGAAGCGACGGTATGCAACTAGTATGCTGAAACCTATGAATACGAGAAAAAATTGCTTTTTCCACTCCTTCTCAACCTCCACATCGAGATTTTATGAAGAAAGGAAGGCTCACTCGAGCTGGGGGTTTATGGCCAGAAAGATTTATTTTTATGATCCATAACCTTCAAAAACTCGTTCATATGCAGTGCAGGAGGATTGAGAGGGTTCAGTCTCAACTTCCTCGCCCTCAAACATCTCCTGCTCTTCCTGGGCATAACCCAGCAGAGCACTAGCCGCTGAATCTGATGATGTCAGAAAGATCGCATCCTCACAATCCAGCAGCTCACTCTCGTTCTCGGCCGACGCGCGCGAAAAGGGGCGGCCCCTCTCTAACTCATCGGCCACATCCAACTGCTAATTTCATTCGCCTCCGTGCCTCGGCAGCGGTGGGTCCCGAATCGCGGGAAGCAGACGGCTGCCCCTCTTTCCTTGAAAAGAGGGACAGGACGAGAGCGGAGCTTTTTCATAGAAAAAGTTCACAGTGCACGCAGATTTTCCCCTCAAGGACATCGCGTGCGTGTTCCTTGTCCAAACAAAAGACACAAAGATTGTGTGTGTCATCGGGTGTCAAATAACGAGGATGCGGATCCACACACAATCTTAAACGCCTTGCTAGGGGGGGGGGACCTCGCGCTTGCGGGGCGAAACCGGTGACATTATTCTACTTAATGAAATCTGAGGTTTATTAAAAATTTCGCTAGTTGCTATGTGCTTTGTCTTACAAAAGAGTCTGTAATCACGGCAACACTGGTTCATGCGCCTGTGTGTGTGTGTGTGTGTGCCACGCTCGCCGCACGAAGGTCTGAGTGATACGCGTGCACTTGAAATATCAAGTGGAGGCGGGTCCGGATTGAATTCCCTCCCGGTCCGGATGCGGACCGGAGTCCGGACTTTGAGAAGTCCTGGTCTAGGCCAACATAGCTGGATGCATAGCTGACAGTGAAACTCATCGAAAATGGACAATATAGGCTCACAGAAACACACACACACACACACACACACACACACACACACACACACACACACACAAATAGAAATTAAATGGTTAAACTATCATATTAATAATCATTAAGCTTGCTTACACAGATACACACACAGACACACTCATATATGGACATACATGCACACATATTTTGTTGCAGATATAGATATTTGAAATAAATGACAGGTGACAATACTCTTTGCAAGTCTTCTCTTTTTAAGAGTTTATATCAGGGATCGCCAACCCTGCTCCTGGAGAGCTACTATCCTGCAGATTTCAGTTACAACCCTGCTCCAACACACCTGTCTGAAATTAACAAGTAGCCTTGAAGACTGTGATTAGCTGGTTCAGGTGTGTTTGATTGGGGTTGGAGCTGAAATCTGTAGGAGCAGGGTTGGAGACCCCTGGTAGGCCAATGTGAAATGCAGGGCTGAAATGCAGGGCTGATGATGGAGAATTCATTAAAACTGTCTCTCTCTCTGTCACACACACACACACAAATGAAAGGTTTAAAAATGCTTAATAAACAGTAAGCATACAAACACACACACACACACACACAGACATACGCAGAAATGAAAGGTTTAATAATACTAAATATACAGCACGCATGCTAACACACACACACACACACACACATACTCACTTTGTTGCAGATATAAAATAGTGATTTTCAAAGACATCCAAAATGGAGGATAGGTTAACAGACACATGTAGCCTACACAAAAATGAAATGGTTAAACTAACATATTAATACCCAATAAGCATGTTTTTTTTTTTTTGCATTAATCTGACAATAAATGTGGCACACCCAGTTTTTCTGATGCACATCCAGAGTCTCCTTTCTGGCTACGCTCCTGTGGCAAATCGTTTTTTTGGCCCAATGCCAAACTTACTTGCCGAGCCCTGGTCTAGAAGGTTACAAAGCAATTTCAAAGGCTCTTGGACTCAAAGAACCACAGTGAGAGCCAATATCTCCAAATGGAAACAACTATACATAGTAGCAAACCTTCACAGAGGTGGCTCAGTTTGGGGGCAAATACTTTTTACAGAGTTTATGATTTATGAAGTTGAGTAAAATGACAGAGAGAAACATAAATGTAATAATATCTGTGTTTATGATGATTTATTGTTCTCTGTGCATGAAACAAGAGACATTTGTCCTACCTTATATGGTGAAACCACTTCAGTTATTGGTCTGAATTTGTGATTGTCGTGTTGTTTTGAAGTAAAGCACACTACACACGCAGGCTGTTTGTCCTCCTGACAGAAGAGTTTGAGTTTCTCTCCGTGTAAACTGCAGATCTCCTCAGATCCTAATGAACGGCTCTCGTTTCTCTCCTTTAGGAACGACTCACACAAGCTTTGTAATGCCAGATTTACTGGAATAATTTCTTTTGAGGATCTTCTCCTGCAGACGGGACACACTTGAGTTTTCTTGGTTCTCCAGAACTGTTGAAGACACTCTTTACAGACACTGTGACTACATGATAAAAGAACAGGAGTCTTGAAGATGTCACAGCACACGGGACAATTATAGTCATATTCAGCCGATGAAGCCATTTTCACTGTTTGAGCTCCAGCAACCTAAAGTTTACTATAAATTTCTGAACGATGGTTTAAATAAAATGAATAACCACGAGAATCACAAAGATCTGCTGACTGTTCAGAAACAAACTACTTATTTCTCTCTTCGTTGTTCGTCCACTGATGGCTGATTCTTGTTTTCTTTTGTCAAAGAGACAAGAGACAAGACGACAAAGAGACAAGATGGAGAAATGACAAGTCAGTCTCTTCCTGGTAAGTGTTGTAAGAGGGTGGAGTTTCTGATCACCTTTGGTTCTGTTTAACCCTTTAACAATCACGACTAACAGGAGCCAATGCATTTTTTAAATTCTTATTACTGGACACATAAAAATGATAAAAAGCTGTTTTTTTCTCTCTCTCTCTCTGTGTGTGTGTGTGACAATACATGTAATATTCTTAGTAGGTCTTAGAAACCTTCCATAATTATCAGGGTCCACATGAAATTAAATGTATTCAAAAGGGGATTTAGACATAAGGAAATTAGTATAAATAAATCTAAATAATATTTTGTCAATTTTCAGTCATTTAACTTGCATAAATGTTGATAAATTCATCTATTTCAGTTAATTCAGCATTAAAACACTTTACACTGCTTTGGATGCGACTATCTCAGGGAGTCCTGAACATTGTTCGGTTCTGGTTTCAGTAACTCTGCAGCAGGGCAACTGTGTGACTGTGAGAAGGCCTAGTCACGGGTCAAAACACCGCTCTTCCGTTCCGATCAGAACATCAAACAGGTTCTCCCCACTCAATGATGCACTCACTGAGAAACCTGATGAAAGTGATCTAGTTATTGGCGATTCTATTGTATGGAACGTGAAAATAGAGACACCAGCCACCATAGTCCAATGTTAACCGGGAGCCAGAGCCCCTGACATCTTGGCAAATTTAAAAGTGCTGGCTAAGACTTAACATAAATTCAGTAAGATTGTTATTCACATCGGCGCTAATGATGTTCGACCAATTGGAGATCACTAAATATAATGTTAAAGAGGTGTGTGAACTTGCAAGTATGATTTCAGACACTGTAATATGCTGTGGCCCGCTCCCTGTTTACCGGGGTGATGAGATTCATAGCAGACTGTTGTCACTCAACGAATAACATAGGTTTTATAGACAATTGGGAGAATTTTTGGTGCAGACCTGACCTGTTGATAAGAGATGGTCTTCATCCCTCCTGGGCTGGTGCAGCTCTTCTCTCTAGAAATATGGCACATAGTCTTAGAGTTTGTACTTGACTAACTGAGGCCCAGATCAGTCTGCTAGCTGCCTCACGTCACAGAAGTCCGTTAATTATCTGCACATAGAGACTCTTTCACCTAGATATCACATTATAGAGACTGTGTCTGTTCCCAGAACTAGAAAATACAAAAAACATCCAATCCAAAGTAAGAGTAACAATTTAATTGATGTTCAACAAATAAAAAACAGATATAATACAGATAAACAAATGATAAAACTTGGCTTAATATTAGATCCCTTTCTTCAAAAGCACTTTTTGTAAATGATGATCACCGAACATAAACTAGATGTGCTCTGTTTGACAGAAACCTGGCTAAAACTAGATGATTACATTACTTTAAACGAGTCTACCACCCAAGACTACTGTTACAGACATGAGCCACATCCAAAAGGTAAAGGGGGAGGTGTTGCTACAATTTATAGCAATATTTTCAGTAATTCTCAGAGCTGAAACCCGACAGTAATGGTGCTTCATATAATGTTATCCAAAGAAACAAGTGTTAATGATAAATCCCCTGTGATGTTTGTACTGGCTACTGTATACAGGCCACCAGGGCACCATACAGACTTTATTAAAGAATTTGCTGATTTTCTATCTGAGTTAGTGCTGGCTGCAGATAAAGTCCTAATTGTTGCTGATTTTAGTATCCATGTTGATAATGAAAACGATTCGTTGGGATCAGCAATTTATAGACATTCTAAACTCTACTGGTGTTAAACAACACATGTCAGGACCTACTCATTGTCAAAATCATACTCTAGATTTAATACAGTCGCATGGAATTGATGTCAGTGGCATTTAAATTTTTCAACAGAGCAATGATTCTCAAATCATTATCTAGTTTTGTGTATATTCCATATATCTAAAGCTGTAAAGCCAACTCCTTGTTACAGATATGGTAGAACCATAACTTCTACCACAAAAGACGGCTTTATAAATAATCTTCCTGACTTGTCTAAGTTCCTCAGCATATCCAATAGCTCAGACCAACTTGATGATGTAACAGAAACTATGGACTCTCTCTTTATTATAGCACTTTAGATACGGTTGCTCCTTTACCCTTAAGGAAGATTAAGGAAAAGAGTCCAACACCATGGTATAATGAGCACACTCGGGCCATAAAGATTTATTTAAACAGGGAGTCATCTCAATTATCACCAGTAAAGTATGGAGTACTACAAGGATCTGTCCTAGGTCCTCTGTTATTTTCATTATACATGTTGCCCCTTGGTAATATTATTAGAAAATACGGGGATTAGTTTCCATTGTTATGGTGATGATACTCAACTATATATCTCAACAAAACCAGATGAAACTTCTAAAGTATCTAAGCAAACAGAGAGTGTTAAAAATATAAAAGCCAATCATTTTCTCCTATTAAATTCAGATAAGACAAAGATATTACTCATTGGACCAAAAAACAGTACACAGAATCTCTTGGATCACAATTCGCAACTAGACAGATGTAATGTTACTTCCTCTACAGTTAAAAATCTGGGTGTTATATTAGACAGCAACCTATCTCTTGAAAATCATATTTCCCATGTTACAAGAACAGCATTCTTCCATCTTAGAAACATTGCCAAGCTACGGAACATGTTAAGTGTTTCTGATGCAGAAAAGTTAGTTCATGCATTCATGACCTCTAGACTGGACTATTGTAATGCACTGCATCTTCAATAAATCAAGCTACAGATAGTACAAAATGCTAGAGTCCTTACCAGGTCAAGAAAATATGATCATATTACTCCAATTTTACAGTCTCTGCACTGGTTACATATTAATTTTCATATCAGTTACAACATTTTATTACTTGCCTATAAGGCCCTAAATGGTTTAGCTCCTGCGTACCTAACTAATCTTCTATCACACTACAATCCAACCCGCTCCCTAAGGTCGTAAAACTCTGTACTCTTGATAGTACCTAGGATAGCAAAGTCCACTAAAGAAGGAAGAAGTTTTTCATATTTGGCTCCCAAACTCTGGAATAGTCTTCCTGATAACGTTCGGGGTTCAGACACACTCTCTCTATTTAAATCTAGCTTGGGTTGAATGAATGATTTTTGCTTGGATGGAACAACAGCTATGCTAATAATATTACACAAGCTTCAGTCTGGATCCAACCCTTAAATGATCTGAGATGACCTATATAAATATATTGTAGAAACTTAATTTCCTGTAAAGCTGCTTTGCAATGATTGCATCATAAAAAGCGCTATACAAGTAATCTTGAATTGGATTGAATTAAAGAGGGCAGCCCGTAAAATGAAAATGAAAACCCCAGCCCGGTGACCCCTGCTCTAAACCAACAACCTGTATGTTAGATCCTGTTCCATCTAAGCTCCTAAAGAGGTGCTTCCAGAAGTAATAGATCCTCTTCTGAATATTATTAACTCATCATTGTCATTAGGATATTGTAAAGAAGAGGCAGTGTAGTTAGATCCAATTGCAGCTTTATTACAGACAAGAGGAGGTCAGACAGGCAGAGTTCAGTAACGAGAACAGGTGACACAAAGGCAAGGCAGAATCATCAACAGGGGCAATGCAATGGTCGGGGCAGGCGGCAGACAGAGAGGATATCACAAGGCAGGCAGGGTCAAGAAGGCAGGCAGTAAATGGTCAGAGTCGTGAGAACAGTCCAGGTAACAACAAGGAAATACACTTGGGGAACCCGCTCGGAAATGTCAGACGGGGCTAAACAAGACTTTGCGGTGAGTGCAAGGAAGTGTGCTGCTTATATGTGTGTGTGTGAATGAGGTGCAGGTGTGGGGAGACAATCAGGGTTAACGAGTGATTGGTGACAGCTGTGTGATTGGTGCAATGGTGGATGGGAATGTGTGTGTGTCGTAAGTGCAGTGAATGATGGGAGTTGTAGTCCATGGGTGATGTGCAGCTGTAGTGTGGTGAGTGGCAACCAGATTCGTGACAGATATGTCCCCAAAACCTTCAAACTGTCAGTTATTAAGCCTCTCATTAAAAAAACACAACTTGACCGCAAATAATTAATTAAATAATTAATTAATTACAGACCAATCTCGAATATCTCTTTACTGTGAAAGATATTAGAAAAGGTAGTATCGTCACAACTATGTTCCTTCTTAGAGAAAAATTATATATGTGAGGATTTCCAGTCAGGTTTTAGACCATATCATAGTACTGAGACTGCTCTCATTAGAGTTACAAACGACCTGCTCTTATCATCTGATCGTGGTTGTATCTCTCTATTAGTGCTTCTGGATCTTAGCATCGTGTTTGACACTATCGAACACAACATTATTATAAATAGACTAGAAAATGATGTTGGCATTAGAGGAAGTGTACTGGCATGGTTCAAATCGTACTTAGCTGACCGCCATAAATTCGTCGCAGTGAATAAAGAGGTATCATACCAATCACAAGTGCAGTATGGAGTACCTCAAGGCTCAGTACTAGGCCCCTTACTTTTCACACTTTACATGTTACCCTTGGGAGATATGATTAGGAAGCATGGTGTTTGCTTTCACTCTTATGCTGATGATACTTGCGACCCGATGAAACATACCAATTTGCTAAACTAATAGAATGTATAGTTTAAATCAAAAACTGGATGACTAGCAATTTCTTACTACTAAATTCTGAAAAAGCAGAGGTGTTAATTATTGGACCAAAAACTTTTGCATGTAATAACCTAGAACACTGTTTAACACTTGATCGAAAAACATGTTTCTAGCATTTGTAAAACTGCATTTTTCCATCTAAACATATATATAAATTATGACCTATGCTCTCAATGTCAAATGCAGGAACATTCATGCGTTCATGACCTCGAGGCTAGATTATTGTAATGCTTTATTGGGTGGTTGCTCTGCACATTTAATAAACAAACTCCAGCTGGTTCTAAATGCAGCAGCTAGATGCACTGGCTCCCCATTAAACATCGTATACATTTTAAGATATTGCTAATTACCTATAAGGCCCTGAATGGTTTGTCACCTCCGTATTTGAGTGAGCTCTTATCACACTATATTCCTTCACGTCCACTGCGATCTCAAAACTCTGGCCATTTGATAATACCTAGAATATTTAAATCAACTGCGGGCGGGAGATCGTTTTCCTATTTAGTGCCAAAACTCTAAACAAACAATCTACCTAACACTGTTCGGAAGGCAGACACACTCTGTCAGTTTAAATCTAGATTAAAGACCAATCTCTTTAACCTGGCATACACATAACACACTAATACACTTCTAATATTCAAACCTGTTAAAGGAGTGTTAGGCTGCATTAATTAGGTCAACCGGAACCGGGAACACTTCCCATGACACACAATGTACTTGTTACATTTTTTGAAGAATGGCATCTACGCTAATATTAGTCTGTTTCTTTCTTATTCCGAGGTCACTGCAGCCACCCGGATCCAGTTCATATCCAGATCAGATGGTCACTGCAACCACCTGGATCCAGTCCATATCCAGACCAGATGGTCACTGCAACCACCTGAATCCAGTCCATATCCAGATCAGATGGTCACTGCAACAACCTGGATCCAGTCCATATCCAGATCAGATGGTCAATGCAACAACCTGGATCCAGTCCATATCCAGATCAGATGGTCACTGCAACAACCTGGATCCAGTCCATATCCAGATCAGATGGTCACTGCAACCACCCGGATCCAGTCCATATCCAGATCAGATGGTCACTGCAACCACTCGGATCCAGTCCACATCCAGACCAGATGGTCACTGCAACCACCTGAATCCAGTCCATATCCAGATCAGATGGTCACTGCAACCACCCGGATCCAGTCCATATCCAGATCAGATGGTCACTGCAACCACTCGGATCCAGTCCACATCCAGATCAGATGGTCACTGCAACCACCTGGATCCAGTCCACATCCAGATCAGATGGTCACTGCAACCACCTGGATCCAGTCCATATCCAGATCAGATGGTCACTGCAACAACCTGGATCCAGTCCATATCCAGATCAGATGGTCAATGCAACAACCTGGATCCAGTCCATATCCAGATCAGATGGTCAATGCAACCACCTGGATCCAGTCCATATCCAGATCAGATGGTCACTGCAACCACCTGGATCCAGTCCATATCCAGATCAGATGGTCACTGCAACCACTCGGATCCAGTCCATATCCAGATCAGATGGTCACTGCAACCACCTGGATCCAGTCCACATCCAGATCAGATGGTCACTGCAACCACCTGAATCCAGTCCACATCCAGATCAGATGGTCACTGCAACCACCCGGATCCAGTCCATATCCAGATCAGATGGTCACTGCAACCACTCGGATCCAGTCCACATCCAGATCAGATGGTCACTGCAACCACCTGGATCCAGTCCATATCCAGATCAGATGGTCACTGCAACCACCTGAATCCAGTCCATATCCAGATCAGATGGTCACTGCAACCACCCGGATCCAGTCCATATCCAGATCAGATGGTCACTGCAACCACCCGGATCCAGTCCATATCCAGATCAGATGGTCACTGCAACCACCCGGATCCAGTCCACATCCAGATCAGATGGTGGATCCGCACCTAGAGATGACCTCTCTACAGCCCTGGACATCAGCGGAGACCAGGACAACTAGATGAGCCCCAGAGACTGATCCCTAGTGAAGACCCTGTCTCCTAGATTGCCATCGGGACAAGACCACAGGAACCAGATGAGTCCTTTACAAAATCTGACCCTGCTGCAGTCTGGTTTTAAACTTCTGATTTTGTCTGGCCAGAGGAGAATGAAACTATTTCAACACACTATGTCCCCGTCTAAATACTGTAATGCTGATATAAAGCCACCCAGCATTATATCAAGCTGATGTAAAGCTGCTTTGACACAATTTGCATTGTTAAAAGCGCTATACAAATAACAGTGATTTGATTTGACTTGACTTGACAACAGGAAAATTTTTATCACAGAAAGACAGTCTTTTCTGCTTGCCGCAATAAATCACTATTTTTCTGTACTAAACAAGTGAATTTTGCTAATATCATTTCAGAGATGATAGACAATATGTTATAGAACAATAATTTAATGAAAACCCAATTTTGACAAAAATACATTCTACCTGTTGTTTGCAACCCATGCTCAAGAAAATATGTGTCTCTATAGACATTTCTCTAACACCGTAATTACGTACCTTACTGCATGTTTCGCAGCAGTTTCGATGTGAAATGTCCAGAGAGTAGCGCTAAAACACACGTTCAATACGTGACCATGGCAGGTTTTTTTATGTTGGTACAGGCACTTATTGCAGCGTTTTTATTACGCTGCTTGAGTACCGTATTACGGCTGTTCAGAATTAAAATATCCAACGACTGTCACTAAAAGTTAATGCTCGATTGTGTTGGAAAAATCCCCTACACCAAACCCAACCCTAAACCCGATATCCGATAGTGTTAAAATGGCCATATTATGTATTTTTGAAAATAATCTTTCATGCCGTCTGTAACACTAAGCACTATTTGCTCTAAGTGAATTAAAACATCCTGCAAAGTTTTAAATCTAAAAGTACACCGTGTATAACGTTATTGTCTCTCAAAAGAAAGGGTCGAGTCTGAATCATTGAAACGAGTCGTTTTTAAAACAAATCCCTGTTTGACATCAACATGAAACATTAGCATATTGCCCGCCAACTTGTTGGTCTTTTCAGGTTGGTCTGAATGAAAATGCAAATTTATTCTTTTCCACTAGGCGCTGCTTTTGGAGCAGTAAAATAGTGGTTTCAGCAGCACTGCTCTCACAAACCAGAGATTATCTTACTATAGGGAGATGAGAGGGTCTGTATTACTTACTATTGGAGAAAGCATAAGGCAAGGCAAGGCAAGGCAAGTTTATTTGTATAGCACATTTCATACACATTGGTAATTCAAAGTGCTTTACATAAAAGAAAGTGAAATAATCATTCACAGCAATAAAAACAAGGAGTTAAAAATAATAAAATAAGGAAATTTAAAATGATATAGAAATTGATTTAAAATGAGATTTAAAACAGTTAAATAGAAAATGATTATACATAAAATACAATGCAGTCAGTTCGGACGTAGCACAACGCTCATTCAACAAATGCACAGCTAAATAGATGAGTTTTGAGACCGGATTTAAATGTGGCTAATGTTTTAGCACATCTGATCTCTTCTGGAAGCTGGTTCCAGCTGCGGGCGGCATAATAGCTAAAAGCGGACTCCCCTTGTTTTGTGTGAACCCTTGGTATTTCTAACTGACTCGATCCTAATGATCTGAGTGGTCTGTTAGGTTTATATTCAGTGAGCATATCTGACATATATTTAGGTCCTAGGCCATTGAGCGACTTATAAACGAGTAGAAGTACTTTAAAATCGATCCTAAATGTAACTGGAAGCCAGTGTAAGGACCTGAGGACTGGTGTGATATGCTCAGATTTTCTGGTTCTAGTCAGAATCCTGGCAGCAGCGTTCTGGATGAGCTGCAGCTGTCTAATGGTCTTCTTTGGAAGGCCGGTGAGGAGACCATTACAATAATCCACCCTGCTGGTGATAAAGGCATGAACAAGTTTCTCCAAGTCATGACTGGAAACAAAACATCTAATTCTTGCAATGTTTTTGAGATGATAGTATGCTGATTTAGTTACTGCTTTGACATGACTACTAAAACTAAGGTCTGTCTCCAGAATCACCCCAAGATTTCTGACTTGATTTTTAGTTGTTTGACCCCTAGAGTCAAGGTATGCATTCACCTTGAGAACTTCATCTTTGTTTCCAAATGCAATTACTTCAGTTTTCTCCTTGTTTAACTGAAAAAAGTTTTGGCACATCCAACTGTTAATTTCATCAATGCATTGGCAGAGGGAGTCAATGGGGCTATAATCATTTGGAGATAAGGCTAGGTAGATCTGGGTATCATCAGCATAGCTGTGATAGGCAATTTGGTTCTTCCTCATTATCTGACTTAGTGGGAGCATATACAGGCTAAACAACAGCGGTGCAAGAATTGAGCCCTGTGGGACTCCACATGTCATGGACGTCCACTTAGACTTATGCTCTCCTATACTCACATAATAACCTCTCCCTTCTAAGTATGACCTGAACCATTTGAGTACCATCCCAGAAAGCCCGACCCAGTTTTCCAGTCTCTCTAGAAGTATGTTATGATCGACAGTGTCAAACGCAGCACTAAGATCTAGTAGTACCAGCACTGATATTTTGCCAGAATCAGAATTAAAGCGAATATCATTTATTATCTTAATGAGTGCTGTCTCTGTGCTGTGATGCACGCGGAAACCAGATTGAAAATTATCCAGGAATCCATTTGAGTTTAAATAGTTGTTCAGCTGATTAAAAACTACCTTTTCAATAATCTTACCTATGAAAGGAAGATTTGATATTGGTCTATAGTTGCTCAACACAGTGTTATCAAGATTGCGCTTTTTCAGAAGGGGCTTAACAACTGCAGTTTTCAGGGAGTTTGGAAAAGTCCCAGAAAGAAGTGAGGTGTTCACCACTTCTAAGAGATCTGCTTCTAAACAGTTAAGCACACTTTTGAAAAAAGATGTGGGAAGTGTGTCAAGATAGCAGGTTGACGATTTGAGATGCTGTACTATTTCTTCCAATATTTTGCTATCAATTGTTTTAAAAACAGACATAGTCACTTCTTTTTGAGATTGCTGTCGAATCTGTGTGACCCCTGTATTACAGGAAGACGTGCCAATCTCCTTCCTGATATTACTGATCTTCTCTGAAAAGAAGGAAGCAAACTCATTGCATTTGCTGTCCGAGAGCATTTCACTGGGAATCTGACTTGGGGGGTTTGTCAGTCTCTCAACAGTAGCAAAAAGAGTGCGAGTGTTGTTTAAATTACTGTTTATAAGGTTTGAGAAGAAGGTCTGTCTAGCTGTGGCTAGTTCCAAATTGAAAGCATGAAGGCTGTCTTTATAGATGCTATAGTGTATTTCTAGTTTCGTCTTCCGCCACATCCGCTCAGCTTTTCTGCATTGTCTTTTCATATTCTGAACTGCTGTTGATTTTCTCCAAAATGATTTTTGTCTGCCATTCTTCTTGCTGACCTTTATCGGTGCAATATCATCAATAACATTCTTAACTTTTGAGTCAAATGAATCCAGGAGAAGATCAACAGAGTCTGCAGAAATGCTTGGTGTTAAAGATATTGCCTTCATAAATAGCACACTAGTGTTCTCATTAATGCATCTCTTTCTGACAGAGACAGATCTAGATTCAGTGGTGACAGAGATCAATATATCAAAGAAAATACAGAAGTGATCAGACAGAGCTACATCCTTAATGACAATGGATGAAATGTTTAGACCTCTACTGATGAGTAAATCTAGAGTGTGTCCACGATTGTGTGTCGGTCCGTGCACATGCTGAATCAGGTCAAAAGTGTTTAAAACAGTTATAATTTCTTTTGTAGTTTTGATTTCAGCATTATCTATGTGAATATTAAAATCCCCTGCGATAGCAAAATAGTCAAACTCTGTGGAAATCATTGATAACAGTTCTGTGAACTCTTCAACAAAGGCTGGAGAATATTTTGGCGGCCTGTAGATGATGATAAACAGAATGCGTGGGGCACCTTTCAGCACAATACCTAGATATTCAAAAGACAAGTACTGACCAAATGACACTTGCTTGCATTGATAAACATCTTTAAACAGAGCAGCTACACCTCCACCTCTCCTGACAGGCTAACTCGGACCACGTGTCCTTAATAACCATCACATTACAGACTTAACATCATTGAACTTCAGTCAGATTTGTGCGACACTCACTCGCCGTTTATGGATCTCATGGGAATGAATGACAAGTGCCGCAAACCAAATCCCACCTGTTGCAAAAAATTCAGTGACTTCTCTTGTAAAAAGCTTTTTTTTCATGGTAAACTCTAAAACTAGTCCAATCCAAAAGTAATGTTTAGTGTAAAACAAGTTGAAGATTAGCAGATTGGCTGTCGATTCATTAAATGATAAGCCGTTTCTTCTAAAAAGATGTTTATTCTGCGTAGTGAAGCTCTATTGAAATCA